>CM023484.1:85230513-85283036 GCA_013339685.2 Hyalomma asiaticum
ACAGCCCAAGTTTACCCCCTTCTAAAATAATGCCGCTGCGCTGTTTTGTTTTAATTCTCGATTTCATCATTCTTTCACAACGATATTTTTTTCCCGCTTCAGTCACGTGAATGGCGGCCTTTGATAATCTCTTCTATATCGGTGTAGGTACCCGAGTGAATATACATATGCGATAACCAATTGAAGATTAATTTTGGATCGTGTACTATAAGGTATTGCGGAAGATAAATAATTCTGGACCGTGAAGCGAAACAAGAAGTAACCACCGCGAAATCGTGGAAAATCATCCATGAATGTGAGCGCGGTTTTTATATTAGGCGGCATAAACTTTAAAGAGGCTACCTACCGATCGCAAATAAGTTTTCGGATGTGGTGAAAATCGGGATATATTTGCTTACATTGATCAAATGGAAAACGTTAATCCGCTATAAGACGGGAACAAAATTTCTAAGTTAGAACAGAAATGGGTAGATATGCAATAAACTTTACTGGGGAGCTGAGGAAGTCACCCCGTCTCTTTTAATGAGGGAGGACAGCGGGACGTTTTCACGTCGGCAGGAAAGCGAAGCCTGAACGCCGTATGGTGGTTTTCTGGAATGCGTGGAGTTGACGTAGTAATCGTGACTCTTGAATATTGATTGGAATGTGCCTAGCGAGATATCGCTTGAGTCGCGTGGTGATGTAATGAGGGGCACTCGCAGAGCATGTTGTTAAAACTGCTTTTGAGCTGCATCCCGGCACAAGGCAGCAGGTGCGAAGAGAAGCACACGTGTTAGCCAGAGACCAGACAACTTGTTAGCACAGTAGATAGCTACTGAATGAGAACTGGCTACGAGTCATCTACACCAGCTGAAAAGCTTTCAGTTTTTTGAGAGGGGAGTAAAAGGCTGTACTATAGAGGCATCAATTTCCTCCTTTTTATTTGGTGGAAATTCCACACACGTGCTGGCGACAAGCATTTGTGATGGGGAGGAGCACCCGGACAGAATTAACCCTGCTTACATTTTACAGCGCAAACTGTTATGAGATCACAACAACGGCCGTTTTTGGCGCCGTAGTTGTCCGCCGCTGCCGGTGTCTGTAACTGGCGGTGGCGGCCCGTCATCATTAATACGAAGCGCTGCCTCGTGAAGCAGTTTTGTCGTATCGTGCCATGCGTCACGTCACAGGCGACGTGTGCAGCCGCGACAGCAACCTGACTTGGCTCTTGGATATACCTGATGGCGCCTCCTCGCAAGGTGCGGACCCCTGCTGCGGAAGTGAATCGCAGAGCTACGCGCGCAGCTGCAGCAAGGCAATGTCTGGCACAGCAGACCGCTCTGCAGAGAAACTCCCATACCACACAATTATGGCCAGGTGATACCTACCACCTGTACTTGCCGTAACCCTTTTGAGTTTACCTATTCCATTGCTAATGTTCCCATACAATCAGTTCAATCATTCAAATACCTCGGCATCACCTTAGCTCATGACCTGTCCTGGCGTCATCACACTACTAACATCATCTCGTCTGCTAATAAATCACTCGGGTTTCTCAGACGACACTTACGCCATACACCGCCTCATGTCAAGACGCTTGCATACAATCATTTGTCAGGTCCAAACTCGAGTATGCATCTTCCATCTGGAGCCCTCATCAAACATACATCATAAGAGAACTCGAATCACTTCAAAATCGAGCTACCAGGTTCATTCATTCCGCATATTCGTATGACATCAGCATTTCATCTCTGAAGGTGGAATCAGGTTTAGAAACCCTTGCTTCACGCCGACGGTGTGCCACCTCTCTCTTTTTCATATGTTTTATTTCAGTTCACTGAATCATCCACCGTACATCACGCCCCCTTCGCACATATCTCATCGCACTGGTCATCCGTTACAAGTCACAATACCACGTACCCGGACCACTGCATTTCAAGCTCCTTCTTTGTACGAGCAGCAAAAAGACTGGACGGCCTTCCTCACGCCACCTGTGCCATCACTAACCCATCTATGTTTGCCGAAGCCATTAAAACACCGATGTATAGCATTTTTTCTTTAACACCACCCCTTATGTAATACCCCTAGAGGGGGTCTTTAAGAAATAAAAGTGAAGTGAAGTGAAGTGAAGTTTACCTAAGGTTTTACAATGGCCTATAGGAAGTTCCCTCCTGCAGCTTAAGCTCTCACTGTTCTGCGATTCCGCATAGGCCTGGCTCTTTTTAAACTCAGTCCTTTTCTCCCCCCACCCTCTACCGCGGCTGCCACAAAAGAACAAAAAGTGTTTGAAGTGTTGAAGTGTCTTTTAAGTGTTTTAAGTGTCGAGCTTCTGTGTACCTGTCCCTTGTACAGTATGGTGCCTACGCCCGTGTCTCCCTATTCTAGTTCTACTTTATCTTTCTTTCTCTGTTTTAGTCCCCATCTCCCGCACAGGACGGTTGAGGTGTCCTCCTCGACGAGAGACAGTTACTATCCTGTGCTTTTCTCTTTTTTTCAAAGAAGGAATCTCTCTCGTTCGGGTCGTCTCCCCTCTGAGGAAGGCTGTTGCTGCTTTCAGATCTCGTCTTTCTATTGGCCGCGAGGCCCACCACTGCACTGGTCGGCGCTGCGATCGCTTTGACGTCATAGGTAGGATGCCCCTTCCTACCTTGCTTGTTGCGCTGCGCAGCTCCCTTGTACAACGCGACGTGCGGGTCAAATCGCGCATTCTAAATGCTTTGTAGTCTCAATGCTCAGCATGGAACGTTCGCTTCTGGGAATGTCAAGTTCATTATCGGTATCCAGAGCAGTACTCGACCGCCGTTCGCCTTGTGTTAGCATAAAAAATGTGGTGTAAAGCCGAAAATTTCATGACGTACCTACTTTCATTCGTGATTTTCTTATCCCTGCACCTGAAAAGATATGTGGTTATATGAACAGCGTAATCTTTTTATATACATTTGCTTTCCAACAAATTAACACACTGTTCTCATTAATTCTGGTTACGCCATTTTTCTCATCATGATAAGTAATATTCTGGCTCTGCGATTCTGTTTTACCCTCATTGGCATGTACAGAACGAGCTCGCGCAACTACTTGCTGGTTGTAGCTGAAGTTTTTTAGAAGTGCTGCCAATTATCCTCCTCATGTTAATTGTCGCTTTTTTACTGCAAACTAATTGACATTTTTGGGCACGTAAACAAATCTTCCCTTGGAAAGCAACCGCCAATTCTCGGACTGTTTGTCAATAAAGTTATTGATGCTGGAGAATTGCGGGCTAACTGTAAACGAACAAAACAAGAAAATAATACGCCAAGTTTGCGCTGATTCGCGCATTGCTTAATACACCACAGCTGGTCGATTTGAAGTTGGACATGGTTTTTATATGGCCTTGCTAGGTCTCACTTCGCACCAATGTAGCCGCAGCGCAGTCGGGATTACCTCAATCAGTCTTAATTAAGCTTCAATAATTATCATTGGTTTAATTAGGCTGGTCCACTTGATAATACATAGCCTCATTCATCCCTTTAATTAGGCATGACTCAATCAGTCAGCCTAACTAGATACTGCTTAGTTTTCACTGAAATAGGCTGGGATAATTAGTAGAAATAATTATAAGTTATGTTCAATTAGCCGGACTTGGTTTCATTGACCTTGAGATGATTAGACTAGATTTAATTATAATTGCGTTAATTAGTTATTGCTTAATTAGTACTAGGCTAATCAGGCTTCAGTTTAAATAAATCGATATAATGAGCTTTGACTTAAATGTGCTAGTCTGAGTAGTATTAGCTTTATTAGGCTTGGCTTCATTAGTATTACGTTAATGGGGCTTGCGCTAATCAGTCTTAGCTTAATGAGCCCCGAATATGCGTAGCTTACTTGGCTTTATGACCAGCTCATGCTAAAGTAAACCTACCTAGCGTAATGAAAGCAGCGCTGATTGCTAACCCAGCACTCCTAAGCGTGCTTGATAACGCGCCAGTCCGCCGATCATCCCCATATGCTGTCGACAGTGCGCGCGGGCCGCTCTCACGGACGGTGGTATCCTGCCATGCCCTGATTCGGTGGCACTTTTTGTTTTCGCTGTTTCACGATAACTTACATTCGTTCAACACAAGATATGCGAAATGTGACGTCAGAAGTATTCCCTAATGAATATCAGCGTGTCTAGCATTGCATAGCCTAATACGCCGTTGGCTATGGTTCAGATAGCAACTACTTATACACGGTGGTGTCACTGGGGGCACGGAATCGTCGGTTTACTAAAATGCATTTTGGGGCGACGGCCACGAGAGCACGGGGAAGCGCTCGCGGTGCACACAACAAAAAGAATCACGGTGTCATAAACGCACGAAATGTGAAGTTGCAGCAGACGACAAAACCCGGCATCCGATGAGTGACGTCAGAGCGTAGGTGGCGCGACAGTATGTCATCGAGGCCAATTCCATTTCTCTCCCCACATGTACACTAAGCTGCGTGGTTCCTTAACCTTGCACATAGTTCTGTTAAGCTGGGAAGTTCATTCTCCACAAATAACTTTATCACATAAACGTTATTTACATGTTGGAATGTTCACTCTGTCACAGACAGTACATCGGCGAAAGTGGGCAACCAATTAATGTTAGATTAAACGGACACCGCGGATAACCTGCCGAAGGCAGTGGCGCAGCATTTTAATATGACAGGTCATAATTTCGACAAACTGAAACTCTGTATACTTCAGGGAAACTTCCGCTCGCGGAGGGACAGAAAATACATGGAATCCTATCTCATATACAAGTTCAATACTCTCGAGCCTACAGGCATAAACCTTTCAAAGGGAACCACTGAGTCCATTAGATACGGTGGGGGGTTAACAAAGACGACAAAAGGTTAAGCTATGCACAAGCTAACATGTTTCTCCGGGAAGTCTACTTTCAGTGCAGATGCCCCGTCCAGTTCGACGAGAACAACCGCGTTAAGCAGTGTAGTTAGATTGTATCAAGAAGATTTTGGTGAAATACACTGCAGGGTGCGGCCTCAGTGGTGCGGGGTGGAGAGGGTTACACATACTATAGCAGCCACTCCTGTTCTGAGCCCCTGTTCCTTTTGTCATCCTGCTTTCTAGCCTTGAGCACATAATGTATTTCCAAGATGTACAATGAGTGCATTCTTTTGAAGCTTTTGGTCTTGCCCTTTATATTAGCCGCGCTAACACCTGTCACACAACATCCGTTACACCCTGCCCCTTTTGCTTTGTTATGTTCGCACGTGCTACTCTTCTCTCTTTCTGAGGACCGGAAAAGTGTGCAATGGCGTACATAAACGAAAGCTGGAGAAGACAGTCGCCGCCCTTACGAAGACAAGTCCACTTGTCGAAGCGTTGGCTCCTGTGACATTCCCTGTTCTAAATCGTATTTTGCGATCTGTTCATTGGTGTCCACTACGCATTTTAGACGACAACGGCGCCTTAGGGTCCCGGGGACAATGTGAAATGGGCAGCATGAACAGAATTGGGAAGCAGTTTTCACTGTGAAACAAAAGAAAAATCGTATTCAGGGAGAAAATAATATGGCTGCGCTGTTGTGTTATTCTGGAATTTTCGTCATTCGTTCTCAAGAATATTTTTTCCCCGCTTCATTCACGTGAGTGACGCCCTTTGACAGCCTTCTCTATATCGGTCTTGGTCCCCTCTTTTGGGTGAAATAAAGTTTTGATCATCATCATCGACTGAATATACACAAATGTGATGTCCATACCATTGGTTATTTATAAATTGTTGTCTCATGAACTAGGTGTCACGGAACTGAAACAATTCTGACCGGGAGACTACCTAAGAAGTTATAATGAAGGACAAGGAGTAAAGTTAGCTGAACCTCGTGCCTCATACAACGCTAGGTTTTTTCGCAGTGTAGTGTACAGACCATATGCATGAGAAGGACCACGGAAAATGCCTTGTAATGCAATGGAGACGCTACAACTACTCTTGCAAAGGTGAATTGACGATGGTCATGAGTATCCATGCACTTGTTGTAAGTAAGGTGCCATAGTTAAATAATGGTTCACCGCTCGTTGCGGCTACGTGCGAGCTAAGCTAATACCAGCGGGCAACCTGCAAGAGCGAAGCGACTTCTTGTGTTTCTATGCTTTGGCGAAGACGTAGCTAGATGGGTGAAAACGTTTTCTTTCGAAGGATCTGTGATTTTGTGCACATTTCGTCATTCCGAGAGATAATGAGTACCGGGCGTAACAGTTTGCTCAAGAGAATAACACGAGGATGAATATTCATTTCTCGAAAAATGTGAGGGCAAATCGGTCAGCTTTGTATTTTATACCGCTTCCGAAGAGGGAGAGATTAACGAAAATAAAAGCAAATGTGAAGAGAAAGGCGGAGACTATTAGCGCACTTGGTGGGGAAAATGTGCAGGATGTTGGCAAACAGAACCGTTTCCTCAGTGGCTGCGTCGTTCGGAGTATTATATAGGAAGCACGTAGGTAGGTAGCGCGCTGCACGGATTGGCTGGAAGCTCTGCAGCCCATGGTCGACATGCATTTTCCCGCCTTGACCCCGTAGAGGATAAAAAAAATCAAAATTTCACCTAAACATTTTCGTCGCCTGTGAGCTTGTGTCGTCGTCGTTGGATTTTATTAATGTTGGTGATGTGCTGTGCATGCAGAGGCATGCGCGTGCATCCTGTGCGCATGCCTTTTCTCATTCTTGTGTTCACTCTTCTTAGGCATACACGAATCATAGCCTAACCGCAATTCCATTATAGTAAAGCTGGCCACGTGTTTTAGTTTTGCTAGCACGGCCTTGAAGAGCCTATGTTTTTGAGCACTATTGTCACTGACCTGAAATCTTCTGTCGCCCTTGGAAGTAATCGAAGAGAGCCGATATGCTTTCACGGTATTTATTTGCGGGCGCCTAGTTTAAGGCTGTGATTTGTTCGATTTATTGCACCAGTTATTGTTTTATCATTTTTACTTACATATTTTTCAAACTTCATTATGCTTTTCAGGAGCAGAGAAGACTAGCACCCATGCCAAACCGAAAGAAACTCAACAGTCGCGTAGCGACAACAGTCTTCCTGAACTCTATGAATCACCGTGAACAGTTTGCAAGCTTACCAGGGTGTATGAATATCAGCCCCGTGCAGAAAAGCGTAGTCTGTGTGTGCCGACTAGTGGCACAAATGCTTAGTGATTTAACCAGTTTGGAGCAAATGTGGAAGCTTGACGTTTCCTATGGTGTCCCTCGTGGGATATTTGCGCTACTTGAACTACATGCTGATGTTTGCATACAAATGTGTACAGATAAGCCAGCACTGGTGTGTCCTATGTGAAACATTTCTTCTTTGCTCTGAGGGCAGTAAGTTTATGCATGTTGCACAGCAACGGCATAACGCTGAAACAACCGGTTACACACATTGTTCTCTTTCCGTAAATGGTACTGTCAACGTTTTTGAAACAGGATGCTGTGTGCAAATGCTCGTCCCTTCATCTGTAGAAACATGTCATGCAGTGATCGGGTGGGGCGGAGTGACCAGGACATCACTCAGAAGGCAACGTTGATGATGATGAGAACAGGAAAAAGATGGTCTGTGTTTCTGGCCCGTGTTGCATATCGATGGCCGGTGTTGCATATCGGCTGTGATAACTCAGCTTCACGTAACACCCTTCTGTGGAGGTCAGCGTCGTGCCAATTCGTGAAATTGAATCCATAGTTTTCGGCGCCATATTGTTACTGTCCTGCGTCTTCACGCACATGGCATAATCGAAGACAGCCCCCATTGCCCCATTCGATACTGGGCACGAAAGACATGCCAGTGCATACACTGAAAGTTCCTTGAAGGCCTTTCACCCAGTGAATTTCAACAGGAATTTCTAAGGCGTTGTAAGATAACTTTCGGCCACGATCGTCTTCACAAAAAAAAAATATTAAATAAAAGCTTGCCGCCTCTCATCATGCTGGTGAACTTGAAAGCAATTAGGTATGTTGCGTAACGCTCTACCACCACAGTCTCATCAGAAAAAAAAAGAAGGATCCTGATCATACATGCACGATATTCTCAGCACTTTCAAATGTAATGAAGCAACACTCCCACCCTCTCTGACGGAGATTCTTTTCCAACTCATTTAGTAAAAAAGTACGCAGCTTCCACTATAGGTCGCGCGAGGCCAGATGACAGGGAAGATCGCCTGTTGTATCGCTCATTGCAGAAGAGTGCTGGGCGCTCGATACTGGGCACGAAATACATGCCAGCGCTGTTATGTGGGGTTTTACGTCCCAAAACCAGCTCCATTTATGAGAGACGCCTTAGTGGGGGGCTCCGGAAATTTTGACCACTTGGGGTTCTTTAACGTGCACTGACATCGCACAGCACACGGGCCTCAGCATTTCGCCTCCATCGAAATGCAGCCGCCGCAGCCGGGATTCGATTCCGCAACCCTCGCATCATCAGCAGCCAGTACCATGGCGACTAGACAACCATGGCGGGGCTACATGCCAGCACATACACTGCAAGTTCCTTGAAGGGATTTTCAGGGCGGTATTTCAACTCGTAAATTCCAGCCCCGAATGTTGCAGAAACCTGTTAAAGCTTGCGTTGAAGATGGCCTCCTCACTGCACACCTGCATAACAATGGTCCATACGCATGAATGATTCCAGGTTTTTCAATAAGGGGAAGGTGCAAAACAAGTTCTGCACTCTTGAAACTCTTGAAGGAGCGAAGTCCACAGAGTCATGCATTCAAGAATGGCTTCATTATAGGGAAGATGCTGTTTCGCTTTCTCTCACTGAGAAAATGACGGTAGCGTTGCTTCGCCCCTTACGTAACAGCATCGTTCATTTGCACTCCTGTGTTAAAACTGAATTTTAGCACCATTGTTTATTTATTTCTATATTGCAATACCCACAGCGCCTTTCGGCATTACAGTGGGGGCAGGTCAATTCTAACAAAGCCAACCAAAAGCAGGTAACAGATCTGAAGTAGTTCGTCCTGCATCTTATTTCCTTGACCTTCTAGCATGGTCCAGACGGGGTGAGATGTAATCAGGAGGAGGAGGAGGAGGAAGAGAAAGGAGGAAAGACAGGGATGTTAGCCAGTGCTGAGACCGGCTGGCTACCTGTGCAGGGGAAGAAGGGTAAGGGGACTGAAAGATAGGAGAAAGGAGACACGACAAGAAAAAAGAAAAAGAGAAGAAAAAAAACGCACACGCACACAAAGCGACACTGCTTAAAGTCTGTCCCTTAGGCCCTCGTCCGTAAAAATCGCAACAACGCGTTGAGCGCTTTCCGTGCTGACGATGGACATGGCCAGTGTCCCAAGACTCGTTGCTCGGACAAAGGGCGCCTGTCAAGTCTGTCTAGAGCAGCGGTAAGTTCTCTCCTGGGCCACTAGAAACGGGGACACTCACACAGAAGATGAGAGATCGTTTCGTCGCAGCCGCAGTTCTCGCACATAGCGTCGTTTTCCTTCCATACGAAATGAGTAGGCGTTTGTGAAGGCAACGCCAAGCCACAGGCGACAACGAAGTGTCTCTTCAGCTCGAGGTATTCCTGAGGGAAGGCGGAACTTAAGGTCTGGGTGCAAACTACGTACACGAGCATTGGTGAAATCTGACGAATCCCACTGTGCGCGCGTAAGTTCACGTGCTAGGGATTGAAGCCTTGCAGATGCGTCGGTCCTGGAAAATGGTATTGCTCTACAGTGGTTATCATCGGGGGAGATCGGGCGGATTTATCAGCAAGGTCATTGCCGTTGATCCCACAGTGCCCCGGTATCCACTGGTACGTGATGTTGTGTCCTTGCTCGACGGCATGGTTGGTGAAGAATTCTTATGTCAGCAACCAGTTGCTCGTGGGGTCCATGACGAATGGCGATATCAGACATTGAAGAGCTGCCTTGGAGTCTGTGAATATGGACCATGCATGGGAAGGTCTGCAATTATGACTTCTACCGCTGCATGAATTGCGGCGAGTTCTGCAGCTGTCGAAGTTGTGAAGTGGGACGTCTTGAATTGTATGGTGACAGACTTGGCTGGAATGATCACTGCTCCTGACGCGCTCACAGAGGAAACTGACCCATCCGTGTAAACGTGAAGGCGTCCGCTGTGTTGCTCATGCAGGAACATTAGGGTGGGCTTGTTGTAAGGCTAAAGTTGACATGTGGTTTTTCTTTTTAATTCCGGGAATGGTCAGGAGCGCTTCGAGGGGATGAAGGCACCACAATGGTAATGATGGCCTTGCTGGAGGCGTGAAACCCGATGGTAGGACTGCACGATGAGCAGCAATAATGGCGCTGAATTCGGAGTGTGGCCTAGAAACGGGAAGAGAGGCTAGGTGGTGCGATGGAATTCGGGCGGATGTCTTAGGTGTACTCGTAGAGCATCCACACGAAGATATGTTGTGATTGGATGATCACGTGCGACGACGACTGTCGCTGCTGTGGATGCACACTTCGGCAGTCCAAGGCATATTCTCAGTGCTTGAGCTTGAAGCGACTGGAGAACACGCACACGTGTCACACCTGACGCCCAGATGCAAATGTCGTCAGCATATATAGAAAGACGGACAGACTGTGGAAGTGCATCGACGAGGCCAAGGAGTGCAAGGTTGAAAAGTGTGGGGCTCAGGACCCCGCCTTGTGGCACGCCACGAAGGGTGCAATGGTGCGTTGTGGCACCATCCTCTGTTTGTACAAAGAAAGTTCTGTCTTTCAAGTAGCTGCAGATCCATTTGTAGACACGCCCGCCTAGTCCAACATTCCCCAGCGCATCCAGGATGGATCCATGCAATACATTGTCGTATGCGCCTTTCACGTCCAAAAATATTGCCGCGGATAGTCTTTTTAGGCTTTTTTCCTGTTGTACAGATGTAATCAGGAGTGTTCAAGTATTGATCCCGGTAATACCAGGGTTATTATGGTATATATATACTGTGGAGGAATTTCAACCGTAAGTATTGTCTACGGTGCTGCAGTGGCTCCCATCCAAGGTATTCCTTTGCGCTAGTTTCCTGGTGTTAAAAGATATCGATAGACTTAACGCTCTTTAGATATTTTTGAGCACTGCACCATAAAACTCGTGTTTCATTATCTCCTCATGCTAACGAAGTTTCATGAATGCATAAATGACCCCTACACCGCTGCCCAGAAAAAAAAAAGAAATGAGAAGAACATTGTCCTCCCCTCGAAGTAGCGAATTGCCAAGAATTAGAAGTGTTACAACAGAGCACGTACTACCACCGTCTGCACCCACACGGGAAAGAGATTCCATCTGCCTATAACAACGAGTTTGTGAGCATTGTAAACACAACTCTCCACCACCACCATTTCGATGAAAAAGTAAAATTGCCCCGCTGTGATGATACTAGCGAACTCGCAAACAAGTAGAGTTGTTGTGTAACACCCCACCGCCGCAGACTTACCTGAAAAGAAAAAGAGAGAGAAAAGATGGTGATCATATGTGAACGAAATTCTAAGGAATTTCAAGCGTAATTGCCCGCCACCCTCTCGACGTAGATTAATTACTAATGAAACCATTCCGTATATGAGTGCGCAGCTTCCGCTAGGTCTTGGCAGGCCAGATAACACCGAAGCTGATCGATAATTTACCGACACAGTTCAGTTGATAGTCGAGTGATATTTAGGCGGGAATGTGTCACGTGACAATGCGCTACGTATTTGCGCCAGAACATGCCACGTGACCTAATGTCACTCGACAATTCTGACGGAGGTTTTATGGTTAGCTTAAACACCTTCGCTGCGAAAAATAAGTCGACATTCAAGTCTGTCGCCTCCGCGGAGAAAATTACGTTTAAGGATCTATGAATTCAGCATAAGTGATTCAGTAATGGAGACTGCACCGCCTCCCCAGAAAGAAGTTACGCTCTTAAGGCCATGCGCATTCAATAAAAAGCACCTTGATATTAAAAGCCGCTGCCACCGCCGTCTCCACCGAGAAAATTAGTTAAGGATACGCGAACGTAGTAAAGGTAACTTATTAATAAAGGCCGCCACCAACGCCTTGTCTACCGACAAAATGAGTTAAGCATATGGGAACTTAGTAAAAGCAACCTGATATTAAAACCCGCCACAATCACCGTCTCCAACGACAAAATTACTTAAATATATGCTAATTTACTAAACTTACTAATAAAGACCGCCACCGCAGCCGTCTCCACCGATAAAATTAGTCACTGATAAGTTTGTAAACAAAAATATTAATATGAAAGCCCGCCACCACCGCCCTCTCCACCGACAAAATTAGTTAATGATATGGGAATTTAGTAAAAGTAACTTATTAAGAAAGAGCGCCACCACCGCGGTTTATACCGACAACGGTAAGTATATCTGAATTCACTGAAACAACTTGTTATTAAAACCCGCCGTCTCCACCGACAAAATTAGTTAGGATACGCGAACGTAGTAAAAGTAACTTATTAATAAAGCCAGCCACCACCTCCCGCCGACAAAACTAGTTAAGTAGATATCAATTTAAGAAAGAAAACTTGTTACTAGAACCCGCCACCAACGCCGTGTCTTCTGACAAAATTAGTTAAGGATATGAGAATTTAGTAAAATGACTTGTTAAGAAGCCCGCCGCCACCGCGGTGTCTACCAACAAAGCTAAGTATATCTGAAGTTAGTAAAAACAATTGGTTATTAAAACCCACCACCACCGCCGTGTCCACTGACAAAATTAGTTAAGGATATGTGACTTTAGTAAAACTAACTTAATAAAGCCCGCCACCAGCGCCGTCTCCAGCGAAGAAAATTACTTTCAGGGATGTATGGCTTCTGTAAAAATCGCTTAATAAGAAAGGCCGACTCCACCACCAAGAAGTTTCCCAGTTTGTAAGGTTATGGAGTTGAGGTTAATGCCTTATTTATTGTGCTTTAATATCGTACGTTAAATGAAAACAAATAAATCTAAGGACCGCCATTGTCTGCACAAAAGAAAAAAAAGAAGAATCCTCGCTGTCCTGCCTAACGTAATGTTAGCTACGGTGCGAGGATTCCTTTTTCGTGATATTTAGGAGGATAAGTGCGAAATTAAACGAGCAAATGGAAATATGGCAACCGCAGTCGCAAGAGAGATTGAAAGGCGCAGTAGCGTCCTCGCGATAATTAATATATGCACTATATATAACTACAGTAGCAATCGCAATAAAAAGACACTTTATTGCCGCTATGTAACAATGTAGGTATGATCGGAGTGAATGAAAAGAATGAATGTGGACGGCTTCATTACAAGAAATAATCACCTAAATATAAGAGAGAGCTTGACTAGTTTAAACCAATGCCAAGAAATACCAGCACGGAAAAATGCAATGAACTCAGCTGCTGTTATACCGCCTACCACCCCCATGACTACTAAAGAAAAAAAAAGAACGCCGATTGTCTTCTTGATAAGGCTAGGCACTTATTGAATATAGGAAAGGAAATACCTCAAAGATGACCAAACAAAGTTTAGCCTGAATATTGCTCAAAGTTACAGAGGACAAGTACAAACTGCCAAACGAACTGGGAATGGCGGGTTTTAGCAGAGCAAGCTTACCGCGTAGAAAGGATGGCAATACCGTACCGCCGCGTGCCCCCCATAGCTACTTGACTGCAGGACACGCATGAGCCGCTCTCTACATTTCCTCACCTTAATCTCCGCAAGACACGACTAGCTACTGACGAATAAAGGCGGTATTACCAGGCGGTAAGCAATCACTCTTAGCCTCGTATACCATGAAGGCATTTCATCGTTTGTACTTGTGCTTGCAATCACTAATCAACGGAAAGAACTCAGCATACCTCCCAGTTGTGCCTGATCCGGCGGGCCCTCTTGAGGATGATCTTGATGAAGGTCTGCTTCCGCAAGTCCTCGATCTTCTCCCGCTTCATCGCCCTGATCTTGTCCACCGTCAGCTGCTCGACCTGGTTGAGGTTGAGGGACATCCCGTACAAGGCAGCACCTGCGAAGAGAAGCAAACGTGATAGCCAGAGACCAGACAACTTGCCTGCACCGTGGATAGCCACAGAATGAGACTTGTTTGTCAGCTGAGATCGCCTCGACTTCCCTCGCGTTCGTTTTTTGAGAGGGAGGAGGAAAGGGCACAACGCAGCCTTTTCATTGGTTGGTCGAAATTCGACACGTGCTGGGGACAACAAGTATTTCTAATGGGGAGGGCAACCCCGACATGAATAACACTGCTTACCTTTTTTAACTCGGTCCTCTTCCCCCTCTAACCCGTGCCGAAAATCCCAAGGGTAACAATAGGGACAAAGGTGCCCCTCCTCTGGCCTTTTGCTAAGGCTGTGGTCCCTGGCCCCGTTCAGCTCTCTTCTTTCAAATCTATTTCTCCTTACCATTACCTTAACCTGTGCCTTAAGCTGTAGTATTGGTGTGGAATGTTCACCCTGCACATATGTCTGTAAAGCCCCCAGCCACATGCTCCACACACAACTCATGTCTACCATGCATTAGAGACGACAACAGGGGTTTACAATCCAGGACTTGGTGTGATTGTGGCAGCATGAGCCGAATAAGGAAGCCTGTTTCACTGAAATATCGAAAAAATGAAATTAAAAATATAAAGATGAAATAGAGGGACCGGGCCTCCTACAAAATATCAACACCTAAAGCGCAAAAGGAAAAGGGACGATACGAGTAGACACACAGAGCGCTGTGTGTGTCTACACGCCTCGTCCCTTGTCGTTATGCGCTTTAGGAGATCGATATGAAGCAACAAGCCCAGCTTTATGCCCTTCTAAAATAATGTCGCTGCGCTGTTTTGTTACACTGTCGGATTTCATCATTCGTGCACAACGATATTTTTTCCTGCTTTATTCACGTGAGCGGCGGCCTTTGATAATCTCTTCTATATCGGTGTAGGTACCCGAGTGAATATACAAATGCGATAGCCACTTAAAGAAAATTTTTGGGTCGTGTAGTATACGTATTGCGGAGCACAAATAATTCTGACTGTGAAGCGGCACAAGAAGAAACCACAGCGAAACCATGGAAAATCATCCATCAATGTGAAGGTGGGTTTTTCTATTAGGCTGCGATAAATTTTAAAGGGACTGCCTACCGCTCGCGAACAATTTTTCAGATGTGCTGTAAATTAGGATATATTTCCTTACATTGATGAAAGCGAACACGCTAATGCACAATAAGACGGGAGGAATATATTTAATTTAGAGCTGATATCGGTAGATATGCAGTAAACTTTATTGGGGTGCTGAGGAAGTCACCCCGACTCTTTTAATGAGGGTGGACAGCGGGCCGCTTCCACGTCGGGAGGAAGGCGAAGCCTCAACTCCGTAACGTGGGCTTTTTTGGCTGCGTGGAGTTGATGTAACTAGTCGTAACTCTTGATCAGTGTTTGAAATGTGCCTTGCGAGATCGCTTGAGTCGTGTGGTGCTGTAATGAGGGGCACTCGCAGAATCATGTGGTTAAAATCACTATTGAGCGGCATCCTATGCAAGGAAGCACGTGCGAAAAGAAGGAAGAGTTAGCCAGAGACTAGACAACTTGCTAGCACGATGGATAGCCACAGAATCGGACCTGGCTACGGGCCGATATCTAATCGTGCTGAAAAGCTTTCAGTTTGCCGAGAGAGGAGGAAAAGGCTGCATAATAGAGGCATCAGTTCCCTCGTCTTTATTTGGTCGCTATACCGCACACGTACGGGCGACAAGTATTTCTGATGGAGAGGGGCACCTGGACAAAATCAACATTTTACAGCCTAAGCTGTTATGAGGTCACAACAACGGCCGTTTCTGGCGCCGTAGTTGTGCGCTGCCACCGGTGTCTGTAACTGGCGGCGGCCCTTCATCATTAATATTAAGCGCTGCCTCGTGAATCAGCTTTATCATATCGTGCCATGCGTCACGCCACAGGCGACGTGCGCAGCGCGACAGCAACCTGACTCGGCTCTTCGATGTACCTGATGGCGCCTTATCGCAAGGTGCGTCCTTTTGCTGAGTGAATCGCAGAGCTACGAGCGCGGCTGCAGCAAGGCAACGTCGGGCACAGCAGACCTGTGTGCAGAGAGTAGCCCAAACCACAGAGTTATGGCCGAGGGGATACCTACCACCTGTACTTGTAATAGTTTCCCTAAGGTTTTCACAATGGCCTCTAGGAAGGTCCCTCCTCCAGCTCCCACTGTCCTGTGATTCCCATAGTTCTGGCTCTTTTTAAACGCACTCTTCTTCTCCCCCCTCCCCCACCCTCTACCTCGGCCGCCACAAAAGAACAAAAGTGCGGGCTGTCTCCCCTCTAGGGAAGGCTGTTGCTCCTTTCAGCTCTCCGATTTCTATTCCATTTCTCACCCCACGCGTACACTAAGCTGCGTGGTTCCTTAACCTTGCACATACTTCTGTAAAGTTCGGAAGCTCATTATCCACAAATAACTTTATTAGAAAAATCGTTATTTGATATGTTGGAATGTTCACTCTGTCACAACTACCGCCACGGTGGTCTAGTGGCTATGGTACTCGGCTGCTATGGTACTCGGCCCTGAGGAGCTATGGTACTATGAGGAGGTACCGACACTGGTACCCTGAGGAGCTATGGTACTCGGCCCTGAGGAAGACAAGTCCACTTGTCGAAACGTTGGCTCCTGTGACATTCCCTATTCTAAATCGTATTTTGCAATCTATTCATTGGTGCCCACTGTGCATTTTAGCCCTGTCACAGTGGTCTAGTGGTTATGGCTCTCGGCTGCAGTTCCAAAGCTCGCGGGATCGAATCCCGGCCGCGGCGGCTACATTTCGATGGAGGCGAAATGTTGAGGCCCGTGTGCTGTGCTATGTCAGTGCACGTTGAAGAACCCCAGGTGGTTGAAATTTCCGCAGACCTCCACTACGGCGTCTCTCATAATCAGAGTTGGTTTTGGCACGGTGTACCCCATAAAACAAAAAAAAAACAAGAGCTGTGCGTTTTAGACGACAAAGACGCCTTAGGGTCTGGAGGACAATGTGAAATGGGCAGCATGAATAGAATTGGGAAGCAGTTTCTGCTGTAAAACAAAAGAAAAGCCGTATTCGGGGAGAAAATAATATGGCTGCGCTTTTGTGTTATTCTGGATTTTTGTCATTCGTTCTCAAGAATATTTTTTCCCCGCTTCATTCACGTGAGTTTGCGCCCTTTGACAGCCTTCTCTATATCGGTCTTGGTACTCGACTGAATATACACAAATGCGATGCCCATACCATTAGTTATTCATAAATTGTTGGCTCATGAACTTGGTATCCCGGAAGAGAAACAATTCTGAGCGGGAGACCTCCTAAGAAGTCATAATGAAGGACAAGGAGTAAAGTTAGCTGAACCTCGTACATTGTAATACAAGGTACAAGGTTCGGCTAACTTTAAGGCCGGGATAATTGTTTTGTTGTAGTGTAGTGGATAGGTCATATGCATGAAAAGGACCACGGAAAATGCCTTGTAATGCAATGGAAACGCTACAACTACTGAGGCAGAGTTGAATCAGTATCCATGCACGTGTTGTAAGTAACGTTCCATAGTTAATGGTTCATCGCTCTTTGGGGCAATGTGTGAGCTAAGCTAATACCAGCGGGCAACCTGCAAGAGCGAAGCGACTTCTTGAGTTTTCTATGCTTCGGCGAAGACCTAACTAGATGGGTAAAAACGTTTTCGCTCGAAGGATCTGTGATTTAGTCACATTTAGTCGTTCCGAAAAGTAATGAATACCGTGCATAACAGTCTGCTCAAGACAATAACACGAGGATGAATATTCAGGCCATTGCGAACGTGAGGACAAATCGGGCAGCTTTTTTCTATATACTGCTTCTGAAGAGAGAGAGAGAGAGAGATTAACGAAAAAAAAAGGGAATTGTGAAGAGAAAGACGAGTAACCTAATTGGTGGAGATTGCGTGCAAGGTGTTGTCAAAGACAACCGTTTCGTCAGCCGATGGATCGTTCGGATTATTATTTAGCAAGCACCTAGGTGTGCAGTGTGCTGCACGGATTTGCTGCAAGCTCTTCAGTTCATGCTTGACCGGCATTTCTCCCGTATACCGCGTAGAGGATTAAAGAGCAAAGTTTCACCTAAATATTTTCGTCGCCTGTGAGCCTGTGTCGTAGTCTTTGACTTTTTATTATCGCTGGTGACGTGGACCCGTTATGGTGACTGGCATTTAATTGAAAATGTGACCGCCGTGGGACTTCAGTCGCTGAACCAGTTCGTCTCAGGCTCCATCGCAGGGCATTGCCTAGAATTTACTGGAATGATAGCAATCTCCTATACCACAAAAGGAAGGTAACAGGACGAGCACCTGTCTGTCTTCTTTGGTGTCGAAAATTGCGCATTTTGTTACGAGATGTGTCACCAACTTGACCTTCATGAAATACTGGCATGGCTTTTGTCGTTACGTCGCTGAGCATTTTTGCAAGATTGCGGTGGGTTGAACTGGGCAGTTAAGGAGGTTCACCTCCGCAAATGGCGTGATATAGATCACAGAATGGCGGAATATTAGTCAAAGCGTGTGTGGCGAATATTTTATTTATTCATTTGGTCAATACTGAAAGCCTATCCAGGCCTAAGCAGGAGTGGGCATACGTATAAAGAGGAATCCAGATTAGTAAGGACGAAAAAAAAGAAAAGGACGGTAGAGAAGCAGTTAGTAGAAAGCAACCATAAAAGCGACATCAAAAAGGAATAACTTGGGGGGTTGAATATTTGAGTGGAAATATATGCAGCTGGTATACATAATCAAGATAAAGGAAAAGACAAACATACCGCAGAAATACAAGGAAAGGTATGCACTTTGTGAACTGGACAACACCATGTAATTGGAAGAAAACAGTAGAGTGCTTTCACAATGTGCAAATGCATGCTGGATGCGTTGTTTTCCTCTTTATCCGCATACCAGTATCAGTGAATGTGCCGCAGTGCCTCTAAATGCGATTATAGCAGCGATGAGAATGAATCTATAGATTCAGCTCTAACGGCGCCATCCGGTAGGTCGTTGAACTTCTCTATAATCGAAAAAAAAAATACTCCAGTGAGTTGCAACGTGGTAGAAAGAGACTTATGTATTTATCGTTATTAGTTCTAGTGGAGTGACGGCTCGGATGTTTGAGGCATTCATCCTGATTTATATTGACTAAGTTGTGGGAAAGTGGAAAGTTCCAACTGGCTAGCTTTCGCCACCTAGCGAGTCTTGCGATGCTCTTGGATACGTAGCACTAGTGTAATAAACTTCACGAATGACCACACCGCTGTCGCACCGGTCCATGCAGTAAATACATGCAGTAAATAAATACGTCGCGAATTACAAAGGTGAAGGGGAAAACAAAAACACTAGACGAGCGGTGACCGTTTAAGAAAGGTTTGTAGGAAAAGAACCTCATGTTGTAAAGTAGATCATTAAGGCGGACATTCCCTGCAAGACCCGAGTCAACGATCGATGAAGGCAAGACATGTTGGCCTTTTTTTTTTACTAGAAAGCTAAGGTTGCAATGACAGCAATGTTCCCGTTTTCCTGGTGTATATTGAACGGATAAATCGTGCTCTTTTTCGATGCTGGTAGAGAGGCTGATCTATGGCAAGGAAGAATTGCACCGGTTTCTGCAGCCCTTGAAGAAGCACGTCTCATCGCCACAATGCTGGTACGTACACAAGGCCACCTTTCAACCTTTCGCACCCTTTAGTCTATATTCCATCGCGGGGCAATGCTTTTATGTACTACGAACAGCGCCGGCGCCCTTATGCTTAGAGCGTCCTAGCTTGGACGAGAAATACTGGGCTTCATTGGCTGGCCTACCAGGCTGCATTCTGTGCTTCTAACATGGTGGGATATAGCTTGACATGGTGCTCGGAATTCTGGGCAATCCACATTCCGCGCAGTCCGCGCATCTCTGCGCAGTGCCACTCAACGGCACGACGTCCGCACAGCCTGCTGTTTTGACCGCCACGCATGATGCAGTGCTCTCGAACTCTTGCGTGACACGAACAGTGCCACAACGCACGCCTAGCTTTAAGTCTTCGCCACCTACAGTGCCTGCTGCAGTGACGACCACCGTGCCGCCATTGCCTACCTTTTCGTCTCGTGAAGCAGCCCCTCCCTCCATTTCTTCCTTCGCACATTTGCGCACGAAGATTGGAGCCGACCTTCGCCGCTTTGCCCCCGAAGATCACGAAGGACGGCGAGAAGGAGAAGCGAGCACCACCTTCGTCTGGCTTTTCTAAATGCAGTGCCAGGACTCACTCATCGACTAGCAAAACACCTGGTTCCATATCGCGGAATGACAAGACGAGCTCAACTACTTCGCTTCGGGAGCAGCGAAGCAAAGGGTCGAAACGCATCGGAGACTCAAGTTCGGATGGTCCAAAGCTGCCCAGTAAAGCCAAGGAAGAACACGACCACACCGAGCCTCCATTCGAGAATCTGAGGATTTCAAGAAACGTGAGAGCCACTTCATCCAGACACAGCATGCAGCTAGAAGAAGCACCTGCCCCCCAAGACAAGCCTCCTCCCGCAGCTACACCGCCAGTGGCAACACTTTCCATAGCCGCCCAGCACAACTGCACAAGTAGAACTTCTTCCACCTACACTCCATCGACAAAGCGGCCACCAAACTATCGCGACGACTTCGCCTTGAACACGTCGCCTTCGAGTGAAACCACGAACAGGCTCGTGAAATCTGGAAGCTGTGTAATGCGACGGAACTGCTTCCCGGTCGCGACGGTGTCGTGTGAGCGCACCTCCTGAGGACGGCGTTCGATTCAGCGTTAAGCGTCCCATCTTGATAACTCGTGCTTTTGAAACACCAAGCACTCCGCAATTTCGTCGGCCGCGGGAGTATGTTGCAAATAAAGAGGACGAAGGGGCGGCTAGCGCAAGCAGGGGCCACGGGCGGGCTCGCGCTATTAGTTTCCGCCTTTCGTTCGAACAGGCCAGACGGTCGGGTCCGGTTCTCATTCGTATTTTCGTTACAAAGGCAGCCTCCTCTATCCGCGCCCTTCTTTGACTCTCTCTTTCTCTGTCGACAGACAGCTTCCTCTAGCCAAATGTCACCTCTTCCCAAAATACTCCCACCCCCTTTCCCAACGCCAACACGTGGTTAAAAAAGGAGCGAAGCAGAACCAATTCCTTTCCGGGAAAACCTTCTTTCTTCCTTCATTGCAACCATTTCCCTACCTGAACAATTGATTGTCCCTAGGCAGCGTGTCCAATTGTTCGCAGACCAGGGGAAGAGATTGAAAACTCGAGAATGTGCACGATTCGTCATGGACTACACGTGGAGATTTCACGCTTGGCGTTGTTGAAATTTCCTGAGTGGACATTATCTGGTTAGGAAACTATCAGGTGGCTCACCTTTGAAGGAAGCACCTTTTGAAAGATATCACGGATACTGCGATATCCCCCAAAGCTTCGTTTCCTCAAGAGAGAGAGAGAGCTCTTTATTGAACAGCAGAGAATTTAGCCGGCGTTGAAATATCGCTGACATGCTACTCTGCTTGGGGAGGGAGTTTGGGGAGAGAAAGAGGAGTAGAAAGAAGTACAAGATATTGTGAAAAAGAAAAGAGAAAGAAAAATTGGGCTTTGTGTCTCTGACTGTGGTGCTTAATTGCGTCCAATGATATTTCACGTTTGCACCAACCGCAGTGATGTGATAGGATGTGTTGCATGATGGGTGAGTGATGGTGACGACGGAGATAAAGTCTATCGAGTTGACCTATACTATTTAAATATGTAAATAAAAAGTCCATCGCACGTCTCTGTTGTGTGGGGCAAGCTAAGGGGCCTAAAACACACTGATGTGATAAAGGGAGCTGCGTAAGTGATTGCATGCAAAGTTCATAGAGCGCACGCTCATCATGGTACGCTCGGCACTCAAACAAAATATGTTCTACGGTTTCAGTAGAGCCACAGTTGCTGCAGTGTGGGCTTGTCTCCTGATGGAAGCGGTACCGTAAGTCGTTGGAATATGCAATGTTCAGCCGTAGTCGATGATACAATGTTTCCAGATGCCGAGGGATGTTGGAGTGTAGTTTTGATTTGAGATCTGGGTCGACTGAGTATAAGAAAGGGTGATGATATGTCGGTAACTTCCATAGCCGCTTCCTTTCTTCGTAGGCGAATCGTTTAGCCATTTGGGAAGCATCAGATTTGGTGAAATAGATTCGCTTATAGTTTTGATATCGCAGACCATTACGTGCTGCTTCGTCGGCTTTTTCGTTGGGAAGAATGCCGCAGTGAGCTGGTATCCACTGAAATGTAATGCAGTGTCCAGCGGTAAAAGCCAGGTGATGTAAATAGGCAATGTCGGCAGAAACGGGTTGATGATCAGTTTTCTTCAGGTGGTTGTACAATGTTTGTAGCGCTCCTTTGGAGTCGGTAAAAATTGCCCATCGGCCGGGCTTTTGGCGCACGATATACTGGATAGCTTCCTTAATGCCGTGAAGTTCCGCTGTCATGGAAGATGTTTTCCGCTGCAGCCGATAGGAACGTATCCAAGATTGCACCTCTGGTTACTGGCATGTGTTATTTTCCAAGGGAGTTGGTCAAGGTAAAGTATAACCAAAGCCTGGGCGAATGATTAGTAAATGATCATTGCAATGAAGTAAGTGTGTAGAAGACCTGTCCCATTGACTTATAAACTCACAACGCTAATATAACCATAAAATTTTTCTAGTGGAATCTTAGTTTAACGAAACCTTTTAAGCTAATCTACGCGGCGTCTTTCTCGAATATGGTAGCGGGCCAAGAGCGTCGAATATTGTGGTTGCGCATTCTTCGTTTTTCATATTAAGTGCAACGTATTTATTCAAGAGCACAGACGGTGTAATAACGCGCTTTGCTCGTGATCCTGATGGTGCCCATATTATTCCATTCAAATAACACAACGATTTCTGTGAGTGATCGTTAGGGATGGAAGAAAGCGTAATGTCTTTAATACGGAAGGCTTTAATTGGGTAATACTTAGAAACAACGTCCTCGAGCCTAACATAGCGCTGTTATTTGCCAGACATAATTTTAAGTAAATAGATTTACGTGAAGCATTCCGTGACCACGAAGCATTTTATACCAAAGATAACTTTTAAAGAAAGGGTGAGGCGCTTAAGGCACTATATCATGGTGTATTTCTGCATGGTAGTCTGAACCCATTGAAGACGTGTGAGCATATAGCATGGCGGTGCGTTTCTCGGAACACGGGGAGACACGCCTTCGGCGATTCACCACGGCACAACTTACCGGGAAGACCCGCCGTTGTAGATTATCGGTTAGTGTATTGGCTCACTATGCGTAAGGTCGCGGGGAACACCCGTGCACCCGGACTTATCTGCACGCGAAGGGAACCAAGATGGTCGAAATCACTGGGAACCCTCCGAATGAGGTGGGCGTTTCTCATATCGTGGTTTTGGCAATCGGACGGATCATCGGAGGTGAGGCGCAAAAGCAATTTACACATCAGGTAACACGCATGTATAGTTGAACATGTATATAGGGACGCTACTTCGTGCCAATTTAGTTCTCTCCAGCCCAAAGGGGACCAGGAGAAAAAAAAAGCAAATTGCTGCAGGCAGTAACTAAAAAGATTCCCAGAGTGAAAAAAAAAGAAAAAAAAAACACCGGCAAGGCACCTGTGGAGTACAAAGAAATGACCACCTGCTCTTCTGTAAACCCCCCTCCCCACCCCTCAGAACATAAGAGCTTAAGGGATCGGGTTTCGGCGTGCTTTTCATGTTGTCAGTTCAGGTTAGGACTGCGACCATAAGGCTCCTTGGTCGTTCTTCATAGAGGGTACCCCTGTGGTGGACAGTAGGCCTAGTATAACAGTGAACACCTGTTCTATTGCCTGTTGACATAAGCTTCCGTTTCGGGAAAGGGTTACCCATTCCAGCCAATGAAGTCGCGATGTCGCGGACACAATCCTCGCCTCTCAAACTGAGAGAGTTTAAATAGAGGGTTGCTGCTGACGAGATATCATTCCGTGGATTTCCACTGTGCTGCCTGCCTCTGCTTTGCTTATCTCTGGCGTGTAGTGCCACCCAGATATGCTATTTCTTTAGGTGATAATGAGATGGAACGCATGCTGATGCATTTCTCTTTAAGGCACGAGATCTTGTGGGCTTCAATGATTAGGCGCGTTGTTTCAGTTCAGTTTCTTGCAATCATATTGGTACGTTGAAAGTCAGGTTTTCACGCACATTCCTTACAGTGAATCGCAAGTCATTTAGTAAAAAAATGTACGCACCTTCCGCTATAGGCCGTACGAAGCCAGATAACAGGGAAGCTCGCCTGTTGTATCGCCCATTGCAGAAGAGTACTGGGCACGAAATACATGCCAGCGCATACAGTGCAAGTTCTTTGAGTGGCTTTTCAGGACGCAATTTCAAACTGGAAAATTCCACCCCGAATGTTGCATAAACCTGTCGAAGCTAGCCGTTGAAGATGGCCCCCTCAATGCATAGTTGTATAGCAATGCTGCAATATGGTTCAATGACCTCGGGGTTTTTCAGTAAGGGGAAGTTGCAAAAGGAAGTCCTTCACTATGAGAGGAAACCCGTGATGAAGTCCATGGACTCATGCATTCAGGAATTGCTGGAGGGAAGATGATTTTTTCACTTCCTCTCACTGAGAAAATAATGGCAGCGTTGCTTCGCCCCTTACGCAACAACTTCGTTCATTTGGACTCCTGGTGTTGCAACTGAATTTTAATACCATTGTCAGAGATATCGATTGAGTTAACGCTCTTTGGCTATTTTTGAGCTTTGCACCATAAAAACTCGTGTGTCATTATATGCTCATGCTAAAAAACTTTCAAGCAATTATAAATGACTCTTACACCGCGGCCCCCGGAAAAATAAAGAAATGAGAAAGAACATGCTCCTCCCCTCGAAGTAGGAAATTTCCAAGAACTGGAAGTGCTACAACACAGCACGTACTACCACCGTCTGCACCCGCACGGGAAAGAGATTCCATCTGCCTACAACAGCGAGTTTGTGAGGCATTACAAACACAGCTCTCCACCACCACCATGTCGATGAAAAAGTAAAATTGCCCCGCTGTCATGATACTAGCGAACTCGCAAGCAAGCAGAGGTGTTGTGTAACACCCCACCGCCGCAGACTGACCTGAAAAGGAAAAAAAGAAAAGATGCTGATCATATGTGAACGAAATTCTAAGGAATTTCAAACGTAATTGCCCGCCACCCTCTCGGAAGAAGATTAATTACTAATGAAACCATTCCGTATATGAGTGCGCAGCTTCCCCTAGGTCTTGGCAGGCCAGATCACACCGAAGCTGGTCGATAATTTACCCTGCATTTCGATGGAGGCGAAATGTTGAGGCCCGTGTGCTGTGCGATGTCAGTGCACGTTAAAGAACCCCAGGTGGTCGAAATTTCCGGAGCCCTCCACTACGGCGTCTCTCATAATCAGAGCTGGTTTTGGGACGTTAAACCCCACAAATCAATCAATCGATAATTTACCGACACAGTTCAGGTGATAGTCGAGTGATATTTAGGCGGGAATGTGTCACGTGACAATGCGCTACGTATTTGCGCGCGAACATGCCACGTAACCTAATGTCACTCGACAATTCTGACGGAGGTTTTATGGTTAGCTTAAACACCTTAGCTCCGAAAAATAAGTGGACATTCAAGTGTATCGCCTCCGCCGAGAAAATTACGTTTAAGAATCTATGAACTCAGCATAAGTGATTCAGTAATGGAGACTGCCATCGCCTCCACAGAAAGAAATTACTCTCTTAAGGCCATGCGCGTTCAGTAAAAGCACCTTCACATTAAAGACCGCCAATACAGCCGTCTCCACCGACATAATTAGTTGAAGATATGTGAATTTAATAAAACTAACGTGTTGTTAAAACCCGCCACCACCACCATCTCCGCCAATAAAATTAGTTAAGGATACGCGAATGTAGTAAATAAAAGTAACTTATTAATAAATGCCGCCGCCACCTCCACCGACAAAACTAATTAAGTATATGTGAATTTAGGAAAAGAAACTTGTTATTAGAACCCGCCACAAGCGCCGTGTCTACCGATAAAATTAGTAATAGTTAAGGATATGTGAATTTAGTAAAAGCAACTTGATATTAAAATCCCGCCACCACCACCGTCTCCACCGACAAAATCACTTGAGGATATCCTAATTTACTAAACGTAACTTACTAATAAAGCTTTCCACCACAACCGTCTCCGCCGATAAAATTAGTCACTGTTAAGTCTGTAAAAAAAAAAACATTAATATGAAAGCCCGCCACCACCGCCGTCTCCACCGAAAAAATTAGTTAAAGATATGCGAATTTAGTAAAACTAACTTATTGAGAAAGCGCGCCACCACCGCGGTCTCTACCGACAATGCTAAGTATACCTGAATTTAGTAAAAACAACTTGTTATTAAAACCCGCCAGCACCGCCGTATCCACCGACAAAATTAGTTAAAGATATGTGACTTTAGTGAAACTAACTTAATAGAGCCCGCCACCAGTGCCGTTACCACCAAAAAAAATTACTTTCAGGGATATGTGACTTCTGTAAAAATAGCTTAATAATAAAGGCAGACTCCACCAGCAAGAAACGTTTTCTCGCTTGTAAGATTATGTAATTCAGGTTAATGCCTTATTTATTATGCTTTAATATCACACGTTAAGGGGAAATAAATAAATATAAGGACCGCCACTGTCTGCACAAAAGAAAAAAAAAGAATCCTCGCTGGCCTAGCGAACGTAATCTTAGCTACGGTGCGAAGACTCTTTTTTCTTGATTTTGAGGAGCATAAGTGCGGAATTAAACGAGCAAATAGAAATATTGCAACCGCAGTCGCAAGAGAGATTGAAAGGCGCAGTAGATTCCTTGTGATAATTAATATATGCACTAAAGATAACTGCAGTAGCAATCGCAATAAAAAATCCCTTTATTGGCGCTATGTATCAATGTAGGTATGATGGGGGTGAATGAAAAGAAAAAAAAATGTGGACGGCTTCATTACAAGAACTAATCACCTAAATATAAGAGAGAGCTTGACTAGTTTAAACCAATGGCAAGAAATCCCAGCACGGAAAAACAGAATGAATTTAGCTGCTGTTATACTGCCTACCACCTGCATGACTACAAAAGAAAAAAAAAAGAACGTCGATTGGCCTACCTGATAGGTCCAGACATTTGTGGAAAATAGGCAAGGAAATACTTCAACGATGAACAAACGAAGTTTAGCCCGAATATTGGTCGAAGTTACAGGGGACAAGTACAAACTGCCAAACGAACTGGGAATGGAGGGTTTTAGCAGAGGAGGCTTACCACGTGGAAACATAGCAGTACTGCACTGCCGCGTTCGACGCATGGCTATTTAACTCTGCAGGACACGCACGAACCGCTCTCTACATTTCCTCACGTTACTCTATGCAACAAATGACTAGCGGTAGTCTTGCCTAATAAAATAGCTACTGACGACGAAAGTGCGGTATTGCCAGGCGGTAAGCATTCACTCTTAAAGCTCTCTTATACCAGGTAGGAATATATTTCATTATTTGTACTTGGGCTTAGAATCACTAATCAAGGGAACTCAGCATACCTCCCAGTTGTGCCTGATCCGGCGGGCCCTCTTGAGGATGATCTTGAGGAAGGTCTGCGTCCGCAGGTCCTCTATCTTCTCCCGTCTCATCGCCTTGATCTTGTCCACCGTCAGCTGCTCGACCTGGTTCACGTTGAGGGACATCCCGTCCAAGGCAGCACCTGCGAAGAGAAGCACACGTAATAGCCAGAGACCAGACAACTTGCCAGCACCGTGGATAGCCACAGAATGAGACTTGTTTGTGAGCTGAGATCGGCTCGACCTCTCTCGCGTTCGTTTTTTTCTTAGAGAGGAGGAAAGGGCTGCAAAGTGCGGCCTTTTCATTGGTTGGTCGAAATTCCACTCACATACTGGGGACAAGTTTTCCAAACGGGAGGCGAACCCTCACAAGAATAACACTGCTTACCTTTTTTAACTCAGTCCTCTTGCCCCCCTAACCCGTCCTGGAATCCCAAGGGGAACAATAGTGACAAAAGGTGCCCCTCCTCTGGCCTTTTGCCAAGGCTGTGGTCCCTGGCTCCCTTTCACCTCTCTTCTTTGAATTCTATTTTTCCTCACCATTAACTTAAGCTGTGCCCTCAGTGAGAGCTGTTGTATTGGTTTGGAATGTTCACCCTGCACATAAGACTGTAAAGCACCCAGCCACATGCTCATACACAGCTCCTGTCTACCATGAATTAGAGACGACAAAGGGTGTTTACAATGCAGGACTGGGTGTGAAAGTGGCAGCATGAAAAGTATAAGGAAGCCTGTTTGACTGAAATGTCGAAAAAATTAAAAAAATAAAGATGGAATGGAAGGACCGGGCCTCCTACAAAATAATATCAAACACCTAAAGCGCAAAAGGGAAAGGGACGAGACGAGTAGACACACAGAGCGCTGTGTGTGTCTGATCGCCTCGTTCCTCGTCGTTTCCGCTTTAGGAGCTTGAGATGAAGCAACAAGCCCAAGTTTACACCCTTCTAAAATAATGCCGCTGCGCTGTTTTGTTAGATTCTCGGATTTCATCATTCTTTCACAACGATATTTTTTTCCCGCTTCAGTCACGTGAATGGCGGCCTTTGATAATCTCTTCTATATCGGTGTAGGTACCCGAGTGAATATACATATGCGATAACCAATTGAAGATTAATTTTGGATCGTGTACTATAAGGTATTGCGGAAGATAAATAATTCTGGACCGTGAAGCGAAACAAGAAGAAACCACCGCGAAATCGTGGAAAATCATCCATGAATGTGAGCGCGGGTTTTTATATTAGGCGGCATAAACTTTAAAGAGGCTACCTACCGATCGCAAATAAGTTTTCGGATGTGGTGAAAATCGGGATATATTTGCTTACATTGATCAAATGGAAAACGTTAATCCACTATAAGACGGGAACAAAATTTCTAAGTTAGAGCAGAAATGGGTAGATATGCAATAAACTTTACTGGGGAGCTGAGGAAGTCACCCCGTCTCTTTTAATGAGGGAGGACAGCGGGGCGTTTTCACGTCGGCAGGAAAGCGAAGCCTGAACGCCGTATGGTGGGTTTTCTGGAATGCGTGGAGTTGACGTAAGTAATCGTGACTCTTGAATATTGATTGGAATGTGCCTAGCGAGATATCGCTTGAGTCGCGTGGTGATGTAATGAGGGGCACTCGCAGAGCATGTTGTTAAAACTGCTTTTGAGCTGCATCCCGGCACAAGGCAGCAGGTGCGAAGAGAAGCACACGTGTTAGCCAGAGACCAGACAACTTGTTAGCACAGTAGATAGCTACTGAATGAGATCTGGCTACGAGTCATCTACACCAGCTGAAAACCTTTCAGTTTTTTGAGAGGGGAGTAAAAGGCTGCACTATAGAGGCATCAATTTCCTCGTTTTTATTTGGTGAAAATTCCACACACGTGCTGGCGACAAGCATTTGTGATGGGGAGGAGCACCCGGACAGAATTAACCCTGCTTACATTTTACAGCGCAAACTGTTATGAGATCACAACAACGGCCGTTTTTGGCGCCGTAGTTGTCCGCCGCTGCCGGTGTCTGTAACTGGCGGTGGCGGCCCGTCATCATTAATACGAAGCGCTGCCTCGTGAAGCAGTTTTGTCGTATCGTGCCATGCGTCACGCCACAGGCGACGTGTGCAGCCGCGACAGCAACCTGACTTGGCTCTTGGATATACCTGATGGCGCCTCCTCGCAAGGTGCGGACCCCTGCTGCGGAAGTGAATCGCAGAGCTACGCGCGCAGCTGCAGCAAGGCAATGTCTGGCACAGCAGACCGCTCTGCAGAGAAACTCCCATACCACACAATTATGGCCCAGGTGATACCTACCACCTGTACTTGCCGTAACCCTTTTGAGTTTACCTATTCCATTGCTAATGTTCCCATACAATCAGTTCAATCATTCAAATACCTCGGCATCACCTTAGCTCATGACCTGTCCTGGCGTCATCACACTACTAACATCATCTCGTCTGCTAATAAATCACTCGGGTTTCTCAGACGACACTTACGCCATACACCGCCTCATGTCAAGACGCTTGCATACAAATCATTTGTCAGGTCCAAACTCGAGTATGCATCTTCCATCTGGAGCCCTCATCAAACATACATCATAAGAGAACTCGAATCACTTCAAAATCGAGCTACCAGGTTCATTCATTCCGCATATTCGTATGACATCAGCATTTCATCTCTGAAGGTGGAATCAGGTTTAGAAACCCTTGCTTCACGCCGACGGTGTGCCACCCTCTCTCTTTTTCATATGTTTTATTTCAGTTCACTGAATCATCCACCGTACATCACGCCCCCTTCGCACATATCTCATCGCACTGGTCATCCGTTACAAGTCACAATACCACGTACCCGGACCACTGCATTTCAAGCCTCCTTCTTTGTACGAGCAGCAAAAGACTGGAACGGCCTTCCTCACGCCACCTGTGCCATCACTAACCCATCTATGTTTGCCGAAGCCATTAAAAACACCGATGTATAGCATTTTTTCTTTAACACCACCCCTTATGTAATACCCCTAGAGGGGGTCTTTAAGGAAATAAAAGTGAAGTGAAGTGAAGTGAAGTTTACCTAAGGTTTTACAATGGCCTATAGGAAGTTCCCTCCTGCAGCTTAAGCTCTCACTGTTCTGCGATTCCGCATAGGCCTGGCTCGTTTTAAACTCAGTCCTTTTCTCCCCCCACCCTCTACCGCGGCTGCCACAAAAGAACAAAAAGTGTTTGAAGTGTTGAAGTGTCTTTTAAGTGTTTTAAGTGTCGAGCTTCTGTGTACCTGTCCCTTGTACAGTATGGTGCCTACGCCCGTGTCTCCCTATTCTAAGTTCTACTTTATCTTTCTTTCTCTGTTTTAGTCCCCATCTCCCGCACAGGACGGTTGAGGTGTCCTCCTCGACGAGAGACAGTTACTATCCTGTGCTTTTCTCTTTTTTTCAAAGAAGGAATCTCTCTCGTTCGGGTCGTCTCCCCTCTGAGGAAGGCTGTTGCTGCTTTCAGATCTCGTCTTTCTATTGGCCGCGAGGCCCACCACTGCACTGGTCGGCGCTGCGATCGCTTTGACGTCATAGGTAGGATGCCCCTTCCTACCTTGCTTGTTGCGCTGCGCAGCTCCCTTGTACAACGCGACGTGCGGGTCAAGTCGCGCATTCTAAATGCTTTGTAGTCTCAATGCTCAGCATGGAACGTTCGCTTCTGGGAATGTCAAGTTCATTATCGGTATCCAGAGCAGTACTCGACCGCCGTTCGCCTTGTGTTAGCATAAAAAATGTGGTGTAAAGCCGAAAATTCATGACGTACCTACTTTCATTCGTGATTTTCTTATCCCTGCGCCTGAAAAGATATGTGGTTATATGAACAGCGTAATCTTTTTATATACATTTGCTTTCCAACAAATTAACACACTGTTCTCATTAATTCTGGTTACGCCATTTTTCTCATCATGATAAGTAATATTTCTGGCTCTGCGATTCTGTTTTACCCTCATTGGCATGTACAGAACGAGCTCGCGCAACTACTTGCTGGTGGTAGCTGAAGTTTTTTAGAAGTGCTGCCAAATTATCCTCCTCATGTTAATTGTCGCTTTTTTACTGCAAACTAATTGACATTTTTGGGCACGTAAACAAATCTTCCCTTGGAAAGCAACCGCCAATTCTCGGACTGTTTGTCAATAAAGTTATTGATGCTGGAGAATTGCGGGCTAACTGTAAACGAACAAAACAAGAAAATAATACGCCAAGTTTGCGCTGATTCGCGCATTGCTTAATACACCACAGCTGGTCGATTTGAAGTTGGACATGGTTTTTATATGGCCTTGCTAGGTCTCACTTCGCAACCAATGTAGCCGCAGCGCAGTCGGGATTACCTCAATCAGTCTTAATTAAGCTTCAATAATTATCATTGGTTTAATTAGGCTGGTCCACTTGATAATACATAGCCTCATTCATCCCTTTAATTAGGCATGACTCAATCAGTCAGCCTAACTAGATACTGCTTAGTTTTCACTGAAATAGGCTGGGATAATTAGTAGAAATAATTATAAGTTATGTTCAATTAGCCGGACTTGGTTTCATTGACCTTGAGATGATTAGACTAGATTTAATTATAATTGCGTTAATTAGTTATTGCTTAATTAGTACTAGGCTAATCAGGCTTCAGTTTAAATAAATCGATATAATGAGCTTTGACTTAAATGTGCTAGTCTGAGTAGTATTAGCTTTATTAGGCTTGGCTTCATTAGTATTACGTTAATGGGGCTTGCGCTAATCAGTCTTAGCTTAATGAGCCCCGAATATGCGTAGCTTACTTGGCTCTATGACCAGCTCATGCTAAAGTAAACCTACCTAGCGTAATGAAAGCAGCGGTGATTGCTAACCCAGCACTCCTAAGCGTGCTTGATAACGCGCCAGTCCGCCGATCATCCCCATATGCTGTCGACAGTGCGCGCGGGCCGCTCTCACGGACGGTGGTATCCTGCCATGCCCTGATTCGGTGGCACTTTTTGTTTTCGCTGTTTCACGATAACTTACATTCGTTCAACACAAGATATGCGAAATGTGACGTCAGAAGTATTCCCTAATGAATAATCAGCGTGTCTAGCAGTTGCATAGCCTAATACGCCGTTGGCTATGGTTCAGATAGCAACTACTTATACACGGTGGTGTCACTGGGGGCACGGAATCGTCGGTTTACTAAAATGCATTTTGGGGCGACGGCCACGAGAGCACGGGGAAGCGCTCGCGGTGCACACAACAAAAAGAATCACGGTGTCATAAACGCACGAAATGTGAAGTTGCAGCAGACGACAAAACCCGGCATCCGATGAGTGACGTCAGAGCGTAGGTGGCGCGACAGTATGTCATCGAGGCCAATTCCATTTCTCTCCCCACATGTACACTAAGCTGCGTGGTTCCTTAACCTTGCACATAGTTCTGTTAAGCTGGGAAGTTCATTCTCCACAAATAACTTTATCACATAAACGTTATTTACATGTTGGAATGTTCACTCTGTCACAGACAGTACATCGGCGAAAGTGGGCAACCAATTAATGTTAGATTAAACGGACACCGCGGATAACCTGCCGAAGGCAGTGGCGCAGCATTTTAATATGACAGGTCATAATTTCGACAAACTGAAACTCTGTATACTTCAGGGAAACTTCCGCTCGCGGAGGGACAGAAAATACATGGAATCCTATCTCATATACAAGTTCAATACTATCGAGCCTACAGGCATAAACCTTTCAAATGGAACCACTGAGTCCATTAGATACGGTGGGGGGTTAACAAAGACGACAAAAGGTTAAGCTATGCACAAGCTAACATGTTTCTCCCGGGAAGTCTACTTTCAGGTGCAGATGCCCCGTCCAGTTCGACGAGAACAACCGCGTTAAGCAGTGTAGTTAGATTTGTATCAAGAAGATTTTGGTGAAATACACTGCAGGGTGCGGCCTCAAGTGGTGCGGGGTGGAGAGGGTTACACATACTATAGCAGCCACTCCTGTTCTGAGCCCCTGTTCCTTTTGTCATCCTGCTTTCTAGCCTTGAGCACATAATGTATTTCCAAGATGTACAATGAGTGCATTCTTTTGAAGCTTTTGGTCTTGCCCTTTATATTAGCCGCGCTAACACCTGTCACACAACATCCGTTACACCCTGCCCCTTTTGCTTTGTTATTGTTCGCACGTGCTACTCTTCTCTCTTTCTGAGGACCGGGAAAAGTGTGCAATGGCGTACATAAACGAAAGCTGGAGAAGACAGTCGCCGCCCTTACGAAGACAAGTCCACTTGTCGAAGCGTTGGCTCCTGTGACATTCCCTGTTCTAAATCGTATTTTGCGATCTGTTCATTGGTGTCCACTACGCATTTTAGACGACAACGGCGCCTTAGGGTCCCGGGGACAATGTGAAATGGGCAGCATGAACAGAATTGGGAAGCAGTTTTCACTGTGAAACAAAAGAAAAATCGTATTCAGGGAGAAAATAATATGGCTGCGCTGTTGTGTTATTCTGGAATTTTCGTCATTCGTTCTCAAGAATATTTTTTCCCCGCTTCATTCACGTGAGTGACGCCCTTTGACAGCCTTCTCTATATCGGTCTTGGTCCCCTCTTTTGGGTGAAATAAAGTTTTGATCATCATCATCGACTGAATATACACAAATGTGATGTCCATACCATTGGTTATTTATAAATTGTTGTCTCATGAACTAGGTGTCACGGAACTGAAACAATTCTGACCGGGAGACTACCTAAGAAGTTATAATGAAGGACAAGGAGTAAAGTTAGCTGAACCTCGTGCCTCATACAACGCTAGGTTTTTTCGCAGTGTAGTGTACAGACCATATGCATGAGAAGGACCACGGAAAATGCCTTGTAATGCAATGGAGACGCTACAACTACTCTTGCAAAGGTGAATTGACGATGGTCATCAGTATCCATGCACGTGTTGTAAGTAAGGTTCCATAGTTAAATAATGGTTCACCGCTCGTTGCGGCTACGTGCGAGCTAAGCTAATACCAGCGGGCAACCTGCAAGAGCGAAGCGACTTCTTGTGTTTCTATGCTTTGGCGAAGGACGTAGCTAGATGGGTGAAAACGTTTTCTTTCGAAGGATCTGTGATTTTGTGCACATTTCGTCATTCCGAGAGATAATGAGTACCGGGCGTAACAGTTTGCTCAAGAGAATAACACGAGGATGAATATTCATTTCTCGAAAAATGTGAGGGCAAATCGGTCAGCTTTGTTCTTTATACCGCTTCCGAAGAGGGAGAGATTAACGAAAATAAAAGCAAATGTGAAGAGAAAGGCGGAGACTATTAGCGCACTTGGTGGGGAAAATGTGCAGGATGTTGGCAAACAGAACCGTTTCGTCAGTGGCTGCGTCGTTCGGAGTATTATATAGGAAGCACGTAGGTAGGTAGCGCGCTGCACGGATTGGCTGCAAGCTCTGCAGCCCATGGTCGACATGCATTTTCCCGCCTAGACCCCGTAGAGGATAAAAAATCAAAATTTCACCTAAACATTTTCGTCGCCTGTGAGCTTGTGTCGTCGTCGTTGGCATTTTATTAAAGTTGGTGACGTGCTGTGCATGCACAGGCATGCGTGTGCATCCTGTGCGCATGCCTTTTCTCATTCTTGTGTTGACTCTTCTTAGGCATACACGAATCATAGCCTAACCGCAATTCCATTATAGTAAAGCTGGCCACGTGTTTTAGTTTTGCTAGCACGGCCTTGAAGAGCCTATGTTTTTGAGCACTATTGTCACTGACCTGAAATCTTCTGTCGCCCTTGGAAGTAATCGAAGAGAGCCGATATGCTTTCACGGTATTTATTTGCGGGCGCCTATTTTAAGGCTGTGATTTGTTCGATTTATTGCACCAGTTATTGTTTTATCATTTTTACTTACATGTTTTTCAAACTTCATTATGCTTTTCAGGAGCAGAGAAGAAGACTAGCAACCACGCCAAGCCGAAAGAAACTCACCAGTCGCATAGCCAAAAAAGTTTTCCTGTACGCCATGCATCACCGTAAGCAGTTTGCAAGCTTACCAGGGTGTATGAATATCAGCCCCGTGCAGAAAAGCGTAGTCTGTGGTGTGCCGACTAGTGGCACAAATGCTTAGTGATTTAACCAGTTTGGAGCAAATGTGGAAGCTTGACGTTTCCTATGGTGTCCCTCGTGGGATATTTGCGCTACTTGAACTACATGCTGATGTTTGCATACAACTGTGTACAGATAAGTCAGTACTGGTGTGTCTTATGTGAAGCATTTATTCTTTTCTCTGAGGGCAGTAAGTTTATGTATGTTGCACAGCAACGGCATAACGCGGAAACAACCGGTTACACACATTGTTCTCTTTCCGTAAATGGTACTGTCAACGTTTTTGAAACAGGATGCTGTGTGCAAATGCTCGTCCCTTCATCTGTAGAAACATGTCATGCAGTGATCGGGTGGGGCGGAGTGAGCAGGACATCACTCAGAAGGCAGAGTTCATGATGAGAACAGGAGAACGATGGTCTGTGTGTCTGGCCGGTGTTGCATATCGATGGCCGGTGTTGCATATCGGCTGTGATAACTCAGCTTCACGTAACACCCTTCTGTGGAGGTCAGCGTCGTGCCAATTCGTGAAATTGAATCCATAGTTTTCGGCGCCATATTGTTACTGTCCTGCGTCTTCACGCACATGGCATAATCGAAGACAGCCCCCATTGCCCCATTCGATACTGGGCACGAAAGACATGCCAGTGCATACACTGAAAGTTCCTTGAAGGCCTTTCACCCAGTGAATTTCAAACAGGAATTTCTAAGGCGTTGTAAAGATAACTTTCGGCCACGATCGTCTTCACAAAAAAAAAATAATTAAATAAAAGCTTGCCCCCTCTCATCATGCTGGTGAACTTGAAATCAATTAGGTATGTTGTGTAACGCTCCACCACCACAGTCTCATCAGAAAAAAAAGAAGGATCCTGATCATACCTGCACGATATTCTCAGCACTTTCAAATGTAATGAAGCAGCACTCCCACCCTCTCTGACGGAGATTCTTTTCCAACTCATTTAGTAAAAAAGTACGGAGCTTCCACTATAGGTCGCGCGAGGCCAGATGACAGGGAAGATCGCCTGTTGTATCGCTCATTGCAGAAGGGTGCTGGGCGCTCGATACTGGGCACGAAATACATGCCAGCGCTGTTATGTGGGGTTTAACGTCCCAAAACCAGCTCCATTTATGAGAGACGCCTTAGTGGGGGGCTCCGGAAATTTTGACCACTTGGGGTTCTTTAACGTGCACTGACATCGCACAGCACACGGGCCTCAGCATTTCGCCTCCATCGAAATGCAGCCGCCGCAGCCGGGATTCGATTCCGCAACCCTCGCATCATCAGCAGCCCAGTACCATGGCGACTAGACAACCATGGCGGGGCTACATGCCAGCACATACACTGCAAGTTCCTTGAAGGGATTTTCAGGGCGGTATTTCAAACTCGTAAATTCCAGCCCCGAATGTTGCAGAAACCTGTTAAAGCTTGCGTTGAAGATGGCCTCCTCACTGCACACCTGCATAACAATGGTCCAATACGCATGAATGATTCCAGGTTTTTCAATAAGGGGAAGGTGCAAAACAAGTTCTGCACTCTTGAAACTCTTGAAGGAGCGAAGTCCACAGAGTCATGCATTCAAGAATGGCTTCATTATAGGGAAGATGCTGTTTCGCTTTCTCTCACTGAGAAAATGACGGTAGCGTTGCTTCGCCCCTTACGTAACAGCATCGTTCATTTGCACTCCTGGTGTTAAAACTGAATTTTAGCACCATTGTTTATTTATTTCTATATTGCAATACCCACAGCGCCTTTCGGCATTACAGTGGGGGCAGGTCAATTCTAACAAAGCCAACCAAAAGCAGGTAACAGATCTGCAGCGGCAAGAAGCCAAATGCACAACAACAACAAACAAAAAAGAAACATTTATTCTGCGAAAAGCACACAAGCAAATACATCACAGGGGTCGCGAGGGTTATTTACTGCATGAAGTTATGCAAAGCGGAAGCAAATACATCAGGGGACATAATAGTGGCAATGTCATGAGGCAGTTTGTTCCATTCGCGAATTGTTCTGGGAGAAAACGCCATCTTGAAGTAGTTCGTCCTGCATCTTATTTCCTTGACCTTCTAGGCATGGTCCAGACGGGGTGAGATGTAATCAGGAGGAGGAGGAGGAGGAAGAGAAAGGAGGAAAGACAGGGATGTTAGCCAGTGCTGAGACCGGCTGGCTACCCTGTGCAGGGGAAGAAGGGTAAGGGGACTGAAAGATAGGAGAAAGGAGACACGACAAGAAAAAAGAAAAAGAGAGAAAAAAAAAGCACACGCACACAAACGCGACACTGCTTAAAGTCTGTCCCTTAGGCCACTCGTCCGTAAAAATCGCAACAACGCGTTGAGCGCTTTCCGTGCTGACGATGGACATGGCCAGTGTCCCAAGACTCGTTGCTCGGACAAAGGGCGCCTGTCAAGTCTGTCTAGAGCAGCGGTAAGTTCTCTCCTGGGGCCACTGAAACGGGGACACTCACACAGAAGATGAGAGATCGTTTCGTCGCAGCCGCAGTTCTCGCACATAGCGTCGTTTTCCATTCCAATACGAAATGAGTAGGCGTTTGTGAAGGCAACGCCAAGCCACAGGCGACAAAGAAGTGTCTCTTCAGCTCGAGGTATTCCTGAGGGAAGGCGGAACTTAAGGTCTGGGTGCAAACTACGTACACGAGCATTGGTGAAATCTGACGAATCCCACTGTGCGCGCGTAAGTTCACGTGCTAGGGATTGAAGCCTTGCAGATGCGTCGGTCCTGGAAAATGGTATTGCTCTACAGTGGTTATCATCGTGGGGAGATCGGGCGGATTTATCAGCAAGGTCATTGCCGTTGATCCCACAGTGCCCCGGTATCCACTGGTACGTGATGTTGTGTCCTTGCTCGACGGCATGGTGGTGAAGAATTCTTATGTCAGCAACCAGTTGCTCGTGGGGTCCATGACGAAATGGCGATATCAGACATTGAAGAGCTGCCTTGGAGTCTGTGAATATGGACCATGCATGGGAAGGTTCTGCAATTATGACTTCTACCGCTGCATGAATTGCGGCGAGTTCTGCAGCTGTCGAAGTTGTGAAGTGGGACGTCTTGAATTGTATGGTGACAGACTTGGCTGGAATGATCACTGCTCCTGACGCGCTCACAGAGGAAACTGACCCATCCGTGTAAACGTGAAGGCGTCCGCTGTGTTGCTCATGCAGGAACATTAGGGTGGCTTGTTGTAAGGCTAAAGTTGACATGTGGTTTTTCTTTTTAATTCCGGGAATGGTCAGGAGCGCTTCGAGGGGATGAAGGCACCACAATGGTAATGATGGCCTTGCTGGAGGCGTGAAACCCGATGGTAGGACTGCACGATGAGCAGCAATAATGGCGCTGAATTCGGAGTGTGGCCTAGAAACGGGAAGAGAGGCTAGGTGGTGCGATGGAATTCGGGCGAGATGTCTTAGGTGTACTCGTAGAGCATCCACACGAAGATATGTTGTGATTGGATGATCACGTGCGACGACGACTGTCGCTGCTGTGGATGCACACTTCGGCAGTCCAAGGCATATTCTCAGTGCTTGAGCTTGAAGCGACTGGAGAACACGCACATTAGTTTTACGTGTTCCGCCCAGCACTGGTAGGCTGTAGTGCATGAATCCAAGGAATAACGCGGTGTAAAGCTGGAGCATCGCTCGTACAGATACACCCCACGATTTTCCCGCAAGGAACCTGAGCACGTGGGTGATATTCGTCAACTTCCTTTTCATATAGGAAGTGTGAGGGCTCCAAGACAGGTCGCGGTCTATTATTACTCCGAGGAATCGGTGTGCCTTCTCATACATGATGGCCTGTCCGTTAATTCTAATTACGTAGCGTTCCATGTCCTTGCGTGTAAAGGCAACTAACGAGCACTTCTCAGATGACAGTTCGAGTCCCCTTTCATGAAGGTACTTCGAGGTTAGTGTGGCCGCTCTCTGAAGCCGGGCCCGTACATGCACACGTGTCACACCTGACGCCCAGATGCAAATGTCGTCAGCATATATAGAAAGACGGACAGACTGTGGAAGTGCATCGACGAGGCCAAGGAGTGCAAGGTTGAAAAGTGTGGGGCTCAGGACCCCGCCTTGTGGCACGCCACGAAAGGTGCAATGGTGCGTTGTGGCACCATCCTCTGTTTGTACAAAGAAAGTTCTGTCTTTCAAGTAGCTGCAGATCCATTTGTAGACACGCCCGCCTAGTCCAACATTCCCCAGCGCATCCAGGATGGATCCATGCAATACATTGTCGTATGCGCCTTTCACGTCCAAAAATATTGCCGCGGATAGTCTTTTTAGGCTTTTTTCCTGTTGTACAGATGTAATCAGGAGTGTTCAAGTATTGATCCCGGTTAATACCAGTGTTATTATGGTATATATATACTGTGGAGGAATTTCAACCGTAAGTATTGTCTACGGTGCTGCAGTGGCTCCCATCCAAGGTATTCCTTTGCGCTAGTTTCCTGGTGTTAAAAGATATCGATAGACTTAACGCTCTTTAGATATTTTTGAGCACTGCACCATAAAACTCGTGTTTCATTATCTCCTCATGCTAACGAAGTTTCATGAATGCATAAATGACCCCTACACCGCTGCCCCAGAAAAAAAAAAGAAATGAGAAAGAACATTGTCCTCCCCTCGAAGTAGCGAATTGCCAAGAACTGGAAGTGTTACAACAGAGCACATAATACCACCGTCTGCACCCGCATGGGAAAGAGATTCCATCTGCCTATAACAACGAGTTTGTGAGGCATTGTAAACACAACTCTCCACCACCACCATGTCGATGAAAAAGTAAAATTGCCCCGCTGTGATGATACTAGCGAACTCGCAAACAAGTAGAGTTGTTGTGTAACACCCCACCGCCGCAGACTTACCTGAAAAGAAAAAAGAGAGAGAAAAGATGGTGATCATATGTGAACGAAATTCTAAGGAATTTCAAGCGTAATTGCCCGCCACCCTCTCGGACGTAGATTAATTACTAATGAAACCATTCCGTATATGAGTGCGCAGCTTCCGCTAGGTCTTGGCAGGCCAGATAACACCGAAGCTGATCGATAATTTACCGACACAGTTCAGTTGATAGTCGAGTGATATTTAGGCGGGAATGTGTCACGTGACAATGCGCTACGTATTTGCGCCAGAACATGCCACGTGACCTAATGTCACTCGACAATTCTGACGGAGGTTTTATGGTTAGCTTAAACACCTTCGCTGCGAAAAATAAGTCGACATTCAAGTCTGTCGCCTCCGCGGAGAAAATTACGTTTAAGGATCTATGAATTCAGCAAAAGTGATTCAGTAATGGAGACTGCCACCGCCTCCCCAGAAAGAAGTTACGCTCTTAAGGCCATGCGCATTCAATAAAAAGCACCTTGATATTAAAACCCGCTACCACGGCCGTCTCCACCGACAAAATTAGTTAAGGATACGCGAACGTAGTAAAGGTAACTTATTAATAAAGGCCGCCACCAACGCCTTGTCTACCGACAAAATGAGTTAAGCATATGGGAACTTAGTAAAAGCAACCTGATATTAAAACCCGCCACAATCACCGTCTCCAACGACAAAATTACTTAAATATATGCTAATTTACTAAACTTACTAATAAAGACCGCCACCGCAGCCGTCTCCACCGATAAAATTAGTCACTGATAAGTTTGTAAACAAAAATATTAATATGAAAGCCCGCCACCACCGCCCTCTCCACCGACAAAATTAGTTAATGATATGGGAATTTAGTAAAAGTAACTTATTAAGAAAGAGCGCCACCACCGCGGTTTATACCGACAACGGTAAGTATATCTGAATTCACTGAAAACAACTTGTTATTAAAACCCGCCGTCTCCACCGACAAAATTAGTTAGGGATACGCGAACGTAGTAAAAGTAACTTATTAATAAAGCCAGCCACCACCTCCGCCGACAAAACTAGTTAAGTAGATATCAATTTAAGAAAGAAAACTTGTTACTAGAACCCGCCACCAACGCCGTGTCTTCTGACAAAATTAGTTAAGGATATGAGAATTTAGTAAAATGACTTGTTAAGAAAGCCCGCCGCCACCGCGGTGTCTACCAACAAAGCTAAGTATATCTGAAGTTAGTAAAAACAATTGGTTATTAAAACCCACCACCACCGCCGTGTCCACTGACAAAATTAGTTAAGGATATGTGACTTTAGTAAAACTAACTTAATAAAGCCCGCCACCAGCGCCGTCTCCAGCGAAGAAAATTACTTTCAGGGATGTATGGCTTCTGTAAAAATCGCTTAATAAGAAAGGCCGACTCCACCACCAAGAAGTTTCCCAGTTTGTAAGGTTATGGAGTTGAGGTTAATGCCTTATTTATTGTGCTTTAATATCGTACGTTAAATGAAAACAAATAAATCTAAGGACTGCCATTGTCTGCACAAAAGAAAAAAAAGAAGAATCCTCGCTGTCCTGCCTAACGTAATGTTAGCTACGGTGCGAGGATTCCTTTTTCGTGATATTTAGCAGGATAAGTGCGAAATTAAACGAGCAAATGGAAATATGTCAACCGCAGTCGCAAGAGAGATTGAAAGGCGCAGTAGCGTCCTCGCGATAATTAATATATGCACTATATATAACTACAGTAGCAATCGCAATAGAAAGACACTTTATTGCCGCTATGTAACAATGTAGGTATGATCGGAGTGAATGAAAAGAATGAATGTGGACGGCTTCATTACAAGAAATAATCACCTAAATATAAGAGAGAGCTTGACTAGTTTAAACCAATGCCAAGAAATACCAGCACGGAAAAATGCAATGAACTCAGCTGCTGTTATACCGCCTACCACCCCCATGACTACTAAAGAAAAAAAAGAACGCCGATTGTCTTCTTGATAAGGCTAGGCAGTTATTGAATATAGGAAAGGAAATACCTCAAATATGACCAAACAAAGTTTAGCCTGAATATTGCTCAAAGTTACAGAGGACAAGTACAAACTGCCAAACGAGCTGGGAATGGAGGGTTTTAGCAGAGCAAGCTTACCGCGTAGGAAGGATGGCAATACCGTACCGCCGCGTGCCCCCCATAGCTACTTGAGTCTGCAGGACACGCATGAGCCGCTCTCTACATTTCCTCACCGTAATCTACGCAAGACACGACTAGCTACTGACGAATAAAGGCGGTATTACCAGGCGGTAAGCAATCACTCTTAGCCTCGTATACCATGAAGGCATTTCATCGTTTGTACTTGTGCTTGCAATCACTAATCAACGGAAAGAACTCAGCATACCTCCCAGTTGTGCCTGATCCGGCGGGCCCTTTTCAGGATGACCTTGAGGAAGGTCTGCTTCCGCAGGTCCTCGATCTTCTCCCGCTTCATCGCCCTGATCTTGTCCACCGTCAGCTGCTCGACCTGGTTGAGGTTGAGGGACATCCCGTACAAGGCAGCACCTGCGAAGAGAAGCAAACGTGATAGCCAGAGACCAGACAACTTGCCTGCACCGTGGATAGCCACAGAATGAGACTTGTTTGTCAGCTGAGATCGCCTCGACTTCCCTCGCGTTCGTTTTTTGAGAGAGAGGAGGAAAGGGCACAACGCAGCCTTTTCATTGGTTGGTCGAAATTCGACACGTGCTGGGGACAACAAGTATTTCTAATGGGGAGGGCAACCCCGACAAGAATAACACTGCTTACCTTTTTAACTCGGTCCTCTTCCCCCTCTAACCCGTCCCGAAACTCCCAAGGGTAACAATAGGGACAAAGGTGCCCCTCCTCTGGCCTTTTGCTAAGGCTGTGGTCCCTGGCCCCGTTCAGCTCTCTTCTTTCAAATCTATGTCTCCTTACCATTACCTTAAGCTGTGCCTTAAGCTGTAGTATTGGTATGGAATGTTCACCCTGCACATATGTCTGTAAAGCCCCCAGCCACATGCTCCACACACAACTCATGTCTACCATGCATTAGAGACGACAACGGGGGTTTACAATCCAGGACTTGGTGTGAATGTGGCAGCATGAGCCGAATAAGGAAGCCTGTTTCACTGAAATATCGAAAAAATGAAATTAAAAATATAAAGATGAAATAGAGGGACCGGGCCTCCTACAAAATAATATCACACCTTAAGCGCAAAAGGAAAAGGGACGATACGAGTAGACACACAGAGCACTGTGTGTGTCTACACGCCTCGTCCCTTGTCGTTATGCGCTTTAGGAGATCGATATGAAGCAACAAGCCCAGCTTTATGCCCTTCTAAATAATGTCGCTGCGCTGTTTTGTTACACTGTCGGATTTCATCATTCGTGCACAACGATATTTTTTCCTGCTTTATTCACGTGAGCGGCGGCCTTTGATAATCTCTTCTATATCGGTGTAGGTACCCGAGTGAATATACAAATGCGATAGCCACTTAAACGAAAATTTTTGGGTCGTGTAGTATACGTATTGCGGAGCACAAATAATTCTGACTGTGAAGCGGCACAAGAAGAAACCACAGCGAAACCATGGAAAATGATCCATCAATGTGAAGGTGGGTTTTTCTATTAGGCTGCGATAAATTTTAAAGGGACTGCCTACCGCTCGCGAACAATTTTTCAGATGTGCTGTAAATCAGGATATATTTCCTTACATTGATGAAAGCGAACACGCTAATGCACAATAAGACGGGAGGAATATATTTAATTTAGAGCTGATATGGGTAGATATGCAGTAAACTTTATTGGGGTGCTGAGGAAGTCACCCCGACTCTTTTAATGAGGGTGGACAGCGGGCCGCTTCCACGTCGGGAGGAAGGCGAAGCCTCAACTCCGTAACGTGGGCTTTTTGGGCTGTGTGGAGTTGATGTAACTAGTCGTAACTCTTGATCAGTGTTTGAAATGTGCCCTGCGAGATCGCTTGAGTCGTGTGGTGCTGTAATGAGGGGCCCTCGCAGAAGCATGTGGTTAAAATCACTATTGAGCGGCATCCTATGCAAGGAGTCACGTGCGAAAAGAAGGAAGAGTTAGCCAGAGACTAGACAACTTGCTAGCACGATGGATAGCCACAGAATCGGACCTGGCTACGGGCCGATATCTAATCGTGCTGAAAGGCCCTCAGTTTTCCGAGAGAGGAGGAAAAGGCTGCATAATAGAGCCATCAGTTCCCTCGTCTTTATTTGGTCGCTATTCCGCACACGTACTGGCGACAAGTATTTGTGATGGAGAGGGGTACCTGGAGAAAATCAACATTTACAGCCTAAGCTGTTATGAGGTCACAACAACGGCCGTTTCTGGCGCCGTAGTTGTGCGCCGCCACCGGTGTCTGTAACTGGCGGCGGCCCTTCATCATTAATACTAAGCGCTGCCTCGTGAATCAGTTTTGTCATATCGTGCCATGCGTCACGCCACAGGCGACGTGCGCAGCGCCGACAGCAACCTGACTTGGCTCTTCGATACACCTCATGGCGCCTTGTCGCAAGGTGCGGCTTTTTGCTGAAGTGAATCGCAGAGCTACGAGCGCGGCTGCAGCAAGGCAACGTCGCCCGCAACAGACCGCTGTGCAGAGAGTAGCCCAAACCACAGAGGTATGCCCCAGGGGATACCTACCACCTCTACTTGTAATAGTTTCTCTAAGGTTTTTACAATGGCCTCTATGAAGATCTCTCCTCCAGCTTATAAGCTCCAACTTTCCTGTGATTCCCATAGTTCTGGCTCTTTTTCAACTCACTCCTCTTCTGCCCCCCTCCCCCACCCTCTACCTCGGCCGCCACAAAAAGAACAAAAAGTGCGGGCCGTCTCCCCTCTAGGGAAGGCTGTTGCTCCCTTCAGCTCCCCGATTTCTATTCCATTTTTCTCCCCACGTGTACACTAAGCTGCGTGGTTCCTTAACCTTGCACATAGTTCTGTCAAGCTCGGAAGCTCATTCTCCACAAATAACTTTATTACAAAAACGTTATTTATATTTTAGAATGTTCACTCTGTCACAAGCAATACATCGGCGTAACTGGGCAACCAATTATGTTAGATTAAGCGCGGACTCCGCGAATAACCTGCCGAAGGCAGTGACGCAGTATTTTAATATGGCAGGTCATAATTCGACGTTCTGAAACTCTATATACTGCAGGGAAACTTCCGCTCGCCGAGGGACAGGAAATACAGGGGATCATATGTCATATACAGGTTCAGTACTCTCCAGTCTACAGGCATAAACCTTTCAAAGGGAACCCTTGGGTCCATTAGATACGGTGGGGGGTTAACAAAGACGACAAAAGGTTAAGCTATGCACAGGCTAACAAAGTTTCTGCTGGGAAGTCTACTTTCAGGTGCGGATGCCCCGTCCAGTTCAAGCAGAAGAACAGGGTAAGCAGTGTAGTTACATTTTTAGCAACAAGCTTTTCTTGAAATGCCCCGGGGGTCGCGGCGCAGGTGGTGCGGGTTGGAGAGGGGGACACATGCCATAGGAGCAACTCCTGTTCCGGGGGTGTGTTCTTTTTTCATCCTGCTTTCTAGCCCTGAGGACACAATGCATTTCCAAGATATGTACAACCAGGGGATTCTTTGGAAGCTTTTGCTCTTGCCATTTATATTAGTCACACTAACACTTGTTATCCAACTTCCCCCACACTCTACACCCCCCCCCCTTTTTTTTTCTTTGCATCTTTTTCATATATTTTGTTATTGTTCGCAGGTGCTGCTATTCTCTTTTTGTGAGGACAGGGAGTGTGTGCAATGGCGTACATAAACGAACGCTGCAGAAGGCAGTGGCCGCCCTGAGGAAGACAAGTGGATTTGTCTGAATGTTGGCTCCTGTGACATTCCCTGTTCTAAATCGTATTTTGCAATGTGTTCATTGATGTCCACTGTGCATATTAGACGACAAAGGCGCCTTAGCGTCCGGGGGACAATGTGAAATGGGCAGCATGAATAGAATTGGGAAGCAGTGTTCACTGTAAAACAAAAGAAAAACCGTATTCAGGGAGAAATAATATGGCTGCGCTGTTGTGTTATGCAGGGATTTTTGTCATTCGTTCTCAAGAATATTTCTTTCCGGCGTCATTCATGTCAGTGGCGCCCGTTGACAGCCTTCTCTATATCTGTCTTGGTACTCGACTGAATATACACAAATGCGATGCCCATGCCATTAGTTAATCATAAATTGTTGGCTCATGAACTAGGTGTCCCGGAAGAGAAACAATTCTGAGCGGGAGACTACCTAAGAAGTTATAATGAAGGACAAGGAGTAAAGTTAGCTGAACCTCGTACCTCGTATCATGCTGGGTTTTGTCCTAGTGTAGTGGACAGGCCGTATGCATGAGGACCACGGAAAATGCCTTGTAACGCAATGGAGGCGCTACAACTACTCAGGCAGAGGTGAATTGACGATGGTTATCACTATCCATGCACGTGTTGTAAGGTTCCATAGTTAAATAATGGTTCATCGCTCATTGGGGCAATGTGTGAGCTAAGCTAATACCAGCGGGCAACCTGCAAGAGCGAAGCGACTTCTTGGGTTTCTATGCTTCGGCGAAGACGTAGCTAGATGGGTAAAAACGTTTTCCCTCGAAGGAGGTGTGATTTAGTCACATTTCGTCATTCCTAAAAGTAATGAATACCGTGCATAACAGTCTGCTCAAGACAATAACACGAGGATGAATATTCAGGCCTTAGCCCACGTGAGGACAAATCGGGCAGCTTTGTTCTTTATACCGCTTCTGAAGAGAGAGTGAGATTAACGAGAAAAAAAGGAAATGTGAAGAGACAGACGAGTCATCTAATTGGTGGAGATAGTGTGCAAGGTGTTGGCAAAGACAACCGTTTCTTGAGTCGATGGATCGTTCGGTGTATTATTTAGCAAGCGCGTAGGTATGTAGTGTGCTGCACGGATTTGCTGCAAGCTCTTCAGTTCATGCTTAACCGGCATTTTTCCCATATACCCCGTAGAGGATTAAATAGCAACGTTGCTCCTAAGTATTTTCATCGCCTGTGAACTTATGTCGTAGTATTTGACTTTTTATTAACGCTGGTGACGTGGACCCGCTATCGTGACTTGCATTTAATTGAAAATGTGATCGCCGTGCGACTTTAATCGCTGAAGCAGTTCGTCTCAGGCTCCATCGCAAGGCATTGCCTAGCATTTATTGGAATGATACAATTTCCTATACCACAAAAGGAAGATGACAGGACGAGCGCCTGTCTGTCTTCTTTGGTGTCGAAAGTTGCGCATTTTGTACGAGATGTGTCACCAACTGGACCTTCATGAAATACTGGCATGGCTTTTGTCGGTACGTCGCTGAGCATATTTTGCAAGATTGGGGTGGGTTGAACTGGGCAGTTAAGGAGATTCACCTCCGCAAATGGCGTGATATAGATCACAGAATGCCAGAATATTAGTCAAAGCGTGTGTGCCGGGATATTTTATTTATTCAATTGGTCAATACTGAAAGCCTATCCAGGCCTATGCATGGGTGGGCATACATATATATAGACGAAAACAACAGAACGATAGAAAACCAGGTAGTAGAAAGCAAGCATAAAAGCGATATCAAAAAGGAATAAGCTGGGCGGTTGAATATTTAAGTTGGTATACATAATCAAGATAAAGCTGGTATGCAATCAAGCTAGTATACATAATCAAGATAAAGAAAAAGACAAAAATACCGCAAAAGTACAAGGAAACGTATGCACTTTGTGAACCGGACAACACCACGTAATTGGAAGAAAAGAGTGGAGGGCTCTCACCATGTGCAAATGCATGCGTTGCCTTGTTTTGCTCTTTATCCGCATACCAATATCGGTGAATCTGTCGCAGTGCGTCTATATGCGATTATAGCAGCGACGAAACTGAATCTATTGATTCAGCTCTAACGACGCCGTTCGGCAGGTTCTTCCACATCTCTATAACTGAAAGGAAAAAAAAAGAAGAATACTCCATTGGAGTTGCAACGCGGTAGAAAGGGACTATGCATTTATCGTAATTAGTGCTAGTGGAGTGACGGTTCGTATGTTTGAGGCATTCATCCTTGTTTATATTGAGTAAGTTGTGCGAAAGTGGAAAGTTCCAATTGGCTAGCTTCCGCCACCTAGCGAGTGTTGCGATGCTCATGGATACGTAGCGCTGGTGTAGTAAACTTCGCGAAGGACCACACCGCTATCGCGCCGATCCATTCTACATGCAGTAAATACATACGTCGCGAATCACAAAGGTGAAGTGGAAAATAAGAACACTAAACGAGCGGTAACCGTTGACGAAGGTTGGTCAGAAAAGAAACTGATGATGTCAGAAAAAAAAAAGGTAATTACGCGGACATGCCTTGCAAGACGCGAGTCGACGATCGATGAAGGTAAGACATGCTGGCCTTACTTTTACTAGAAAGCTAAGGTTACAATGTCAAAAATTTTCTCATTTTTCTGGTGTTTATTGAACGTATAAATCGTGCTCTTTTTTGGCGCTGGTAGAGAGGTGGACTTATGGCAAGGAACAATTGCACCATTTTCTGCAGCCCTTGAGGGAGCACCTCTCATCGCCATAATGCTGGTAGGTACACAAGGTCACCTTTCAACCTTTCACGCTTTTTAGTCTATATCCCATCGCCGGGCAATGCTTTTATATACTACGAACAGTGTCGGCGCCCTTATGCTTAGAGCGTCCTAGCCTGGACGAGAAATACTGGTCTTCATTGGCTGTCCTACCAGGCTGCATTCCGTGCTTCTAACATGGCGGGATATACCTTGACATGGCGCTCGGAGTTCTGGGCAATCCACATTCATGAGAAGGCAGCCTCCCCTATCCGCACCCTTCTTTCACTCTGTCTTTCTCTGTCCACAGACATGTTCCTCTATTGAAATGTCACCTGTTCCCAAAATACTCCCATCCCCTTTCGCTCCGCCTCCACATGGTTAAAAAAGGAGCGAAGCAGAACCAATTCCTTTGCTGGAAAAACCTTTCTTCCTTCATTCCAACCACTTCCCTACCTCAACAATTGATTGTCCCTAGGCAGCGTGTCCAATTGTTCGCAGACCGAGGGAAGAGATTGAAAACTCGAGAATGTGCACGATTCGTCATGGACTACACGTGGACATTTCACGCTTGGCGTTGTTGAAATTTACTGAGTGGACATTTGAAGGAAGCACCTTTTGAAAGGTATCACGGATACTGCGATATCCCCATAGCTTCGTTTCCTTAAGATGATAAGATACATACAGCTTGTATCCCATATCGTACCTCTGGTTACCGGTTTGGGTTATTTTCGAAGGTAGCGGGTCAAGGTAAAGTATAACCAAACCCTGGGCGAATGATTACTGAATGATCATTGCAATGACTTAAGTGTGTGTAGAAAACCTGTCCGATTGACTTATAAACTCACAACGCTAATATAACCATAAATTTTTCTCGTGGAATCTGTTTAACGAAACCTTTTAAAGTAATCTACGCGGTGTCTTTCTCGAATGTGATTGCGGGCCAAAGCGTTGAATATTGTGGTTGCGCATTCTTCTTTTTTCACATTCAGTGCAACGTACTTATTCAAGAGCACAGAGGGTGCAATAAGGCGCTTTCCTCGTGATCCTGATGGTGCCCGTATTATTCCACTTAAATAACAACGATTTCTGCGAGTGATCGCTAGGGTGGGAGCAAAAGGTAATGCCTTTAATACAGAAGGCTTTAATGGGGTAATACTTCGAAACCACCTCCGCGAACCTAATATAGCTGTGTTACTTGCCAGTCATGACATTAATTAAATAGATTTACGTAAAGCATTCCGTGACCATGAAGGATTATATACCAAGGATAACTTAAAAAAGAAGGATGGGGGCCGAAGGCACTATATCATGACACATTTCTGCATGGTAGACTAAACACCATTAAAGAGGTGTGAGCATATAGCATGGCGGCGATTTTCTCGGAACACGGGCACAAGCCCCTTCGGCGATTCACCACGGCACAACTTACCGGGAAGGCCCGCCATTGTAGATTATCGGTTAGTGTATTGGCTCACTATTCATAAGGTCGCGGGGAACACCCGTGCACTCGGACTTATCCGCACGCGAAGGGACCCATGATGGTCGAAATCACTCGGAACCCTCCACTGGTGAGCGTACCTCATATCGTGGTTTTGGCAATCGGACGGATCATCGGAGGTGAGGCGTAAAAAGAATTTACACATCAGGTAACACGCATGTATAGTTGAACATGTGTATAGGGACGCTACTTCGTGCCAATTTAGTCCTCTCAAGCCCAAAGGGGACCAGAAGAAAAAAAGCAGTTTGCTGCAGGCAGGAACTAAAAGACTGGCAGAGTGCAAAAAAGAAAAAAAAAAACCGGCAAGGCACCTGTAGAGTACTAAGAAATGACCACCTGCTCTTCTGTAAACCCCCCTCGCCACCCCTCAGAACATAAGAGCTTAAGGGATCGGGTTTCAGCGTGCTTTTCATGTGTCAGTTCAAGTTAGGACTCGGACCCTAGGGCTCCTTGGTCGTTCTTCATAGAGGGTACCCCTGTGGTGGACAGTAGGCCTAGTATAACAGTGAACACCTGTTCTATTGTCTGTTGACATAAGCTTCCGTTTCGGGAAAGGGTTACCCATTCCAGCCAATGAAGTCGCGATGTCCCGAACACAATCCTCCTCTCTCAAACTGAGAGAGTTGAAATAGAGGGTTGCTGCTGACGAGATATCATTCCGTGGATTTCCACTGTGCTGGCTGCCTCTGCTTTGCTTGTCTCTGGCTAAAGAGTGCGTTTGCCTTTCCGCAGGAGCTGTCTTCATCGAGATGCCGTCGACACGCCGTGTGAAGGATGTGAAGAGGGTGACGAAGAGGAAGCTGAAGAAGATGAAGGGCGAAGACCTTCGGAAGCAGCTCCTTCTGGAAATTATGCTGCAGAAGGCGCTGTCTACCAGGCAGAATGAGAAGGTACGCTGATTGTTTTTTCTTGTTTAGCTGTTTGGTAGATCAAGGACATCTTCGTGAAGAACAAACAGCAAGACGCCCGTAATTGCACGTATCGCGAACGTTTGCCCAAGACAGACACAATGAGGTTTTGTCGTCTTTGTGCCTTGCCTTAGTAATGTTTAACACAACCTACAGTGAGAGACTATTAACAACTAACGCTAATAATTTGTCTTAAATTATAAGGTGCCGCTCGTTTCGGTATTTGTACTTGTCCTGGGTGGTAATCGCTTCAACGCTAAGTGAGAAAAAGAAATGGAACTGTCTTTAATGCTTCTTATGGTACTTCTTTCAAATCGAAGAGGGCGGGCATCGTTTATTTATTTGTTTTTTTTTTAATCTGGTTGTTTTGGTTCATAAGAGTATCATGGCAAAGGCGCAGTGCAATTTATTTGGAGCGTGTATGATAATGAGAATTTCCGTGTTCGTCTTCCTTGTGAGTACCGAAAGCTAGCTGACGCACTGCGTTGCTATTATAATTATTTACGTAATGAGGCGGTTGACAATACTTTCGTGGACCGCAACCTCACCTACATAAGTATTCTGTGACACTTACCATTATTATTAATATCGCTTCTTGCCCTGACTCACTACTGTTTACGTTAATTTCTTTGTTATCGGAAATGTCGCTAGCGCTTGGTCGTGACAAATATTCACTTAGTTGGCAGGGTGACGGGAGGATGTCTTTTTCTTCGGTTGGCAAAGTTGCGGTGTTTACCCCAATTATTTTCCCTTAATCAATACCTAATTGTAAAAGCATTTTACGCACTGCTCTTAGAATTAGGTATTGTAAAATTTAGTTGCATTTAGTAAATTTTAATGCAGAATAACTTTTTGTTGGTTAAGTGGGTGAAAGCTTTAAAATTTGCAAATGCAGTACGATTTCTTTTTCTTCAATTTGTGGAGTCGGTGATGGCAATTCTAATTCTTTGTAGGCACATTAGTGTAAGAGCAGTGGGATTTCATTTTCTTGATTGGTGGACATGGGTCGTGGAGGGTGATCGGAACTGTTCTCTATGGACCCTTTAGTATAACCGCAGTATAATTTCTCTGTGC
>CM023484.1:85283136-85314153 GCA_013339685.2 Hyalomma asiaticum
CAGAAATCGTTGTTATTTAAATGGAATAATACGGGCACCATCAGGATCACGAGGAAAGCGCCTTATTGCACCCTCTGTGCTCTTGAATAAGTACGTTGCACTGAATGTGAAAAACGAAGAATGCGCAACCACAATATTCAACGCTTTGGCCCGCTATCACATTCGAGAAAGACGCCGCGTAGATTACTTTAAAAGGTTTCGTTAAACAAAGATTCCACGAGAAAAATTTATGGTTATATTAGCGTTGCGAGTTTATAAGTCAATCGGACAGGTTTTCTACACACACTTAAGTCATTGCAATGATCATTCAGTAATCATTCGCCCAGGGTTTGGTTATACTTTACCTTGACCCGCTACCTTCGAAAATAACCCAAGCCGGTAACCAGAGGTACGATATGGGATACAAGCTGTATGTATGTTATCTTAAGGAAACGAAGCTATGGGGGATATCGCAGTATCCCTGATACCTTTCAAAAGGTGCTTCCTTCAAATGTCCACTCAGTAAATTCAACAACGCCAAGCGTGAAATGTCCACGTGTAGTCCATGACGAATCGTGCACATTCTCGAGTTTTCAATCTCTTCCCTCGGTCTGCGAACATTGGACACGCTGCCTAGGGACAATCAATTGTTGAGGTAGGGAAGTGGTTGGAATGAAGGAAGAAAGGTTTTTCCAGCAAAGGAATTGGTTCTGCTTCGCTCCTTTTTTAACCATGTGGAGGCGGAGGGAAAGGGGATGGGAGTATTTTGGGAACAGGTGACATTTCAATAGAGGAACATGTCTGTCGACAGAGAAAGACAGAGTGAAAGAAGGTTGCCGGATAGTGGACGCTGCCTTCTCATGAATGTGGATTGCCCAGAACTCCGAGCGCCATGTCAAGGTATATCCCACCATGTTAGAAGCAGGAATGCAGCCTGGTAGGACAGCCAATGAAGACCAGTATTTCTCGTCCAGGCTAGGACGCTCTAAGCATAAGGGCGCCGACACTGTTCGTAGTATATAAAGCATTGCCCGGTGATGGGATATAGACTAAAAAGCGTGAAAGGTTGAAAGGTGACCTTGTGTACCTACCAGCATTATGGCGATGAGAGGTGTTCCCTCAAGGGCTGCAGAAAATGGTGCAATTGTTCCTTGCCATAAGTCCACCTCTCTACCAGCACCAAAAAAGAGCACGATTTATACGTTCAATAAACACCAGAAAAATGAGAAAATTTTTGACATTGTAACCTTAGCTTTCTAGTAAAGGTAAGGCCAGCATGTCTTACCTTCATCGATCGTCGACTCGCGTCTTGCAAGGCATGTCCGCGTAATTATCTTTTTTTTTTCTGACATCATCAGTTTCTTTTCTGACCAACCTTCGTCAACGGTTACCGCTCGTTTAGTGTTCTTCTTTTCCACTTCACCTTTGTGATTCGCGACGTATGTATTTACTGCATGTAGAATGGATCGGCGCGACAGGGGTGTGGTCCTTCGCGAAGTTTACTACACCAGCGCTACGTATCCAAGAGCATCGCAACACTCGCTAGGTGGCGGAAGCTAGCCAATTGGAACTTTCCACTTTCGCACAACTTACTCAATATAAACAAGGATGAATGCCTCAAACATACGAACCGTCACTCCACTAGCACTAATTACGATAAATGCATAGTCCCTTTCTACCGCGTTGCAACTCCAATGGAGTATTCTTTTTTTTTTCCTTTCAGTTATAGAGATGTGGAAGAACCTGCCGAACGGCGTCGTTAGAGCTGAATCAATAGATTCATTTTCGTCGCTGCTATAATCGCATATAGAGGCACTGCGACAGATTCACCGATATTGGTATGCGGATAAAGAGGAAAACAAGGCAACCCATGCATTTGCACATGGTGAGAGCCCTCCACTCTTTTCTTTTAATTACGTGGTGTTGTCCGGTTCACAATGTGCGTACGTTTCCTTGTACTTTTGCGGTATTTTTGCCTTTTTCTTTATCTTGATTATGTATACTAGCTTGATTGCATACCAGCTTTATCTTGATTATGTATACCAACTTAAATATTCAACCGCCCAGCTTATTCCTTTTTGATATCGCTTTTATGCTTGCTTTCTACTACCTGGTTTTCTATCGTTCTGTTGTTTTCGTCTATATATATGTATGCCCACCCATGCATAGGCCTGGATAGGCTTTCAGTATTGACCAATTGAATAAATAAAATATCCCGGCACACACGCTTTGACTAATATTCTGGCATTCTGTGATCTATATCACGCCATTTGCGGAGGTGAATCTCCTTAACTGCCCAGTTCAACCCACCCCAATCTTGCAAAATATGCTCAGCGACGTACCGACAAAAGCCATGCCAGTATTTCATGAAGGTCCAGTTGGTGACACATCTCGCAACAAAATGCGCAACTTTCGACACCAATGAAGACAGACAGGCGCTCGTCCTGTCATCTTCCTTTTGTAGTATAGGAAATTCCTATCATTCCAGTAAATGCTAGGCAATGCCCTGCGATGGAGCCTGAGACGAGATGGTTCAGCGATTAAAGTCGCACGGCGATCACATTTTCAATTAAATGCAAGTCACGATAGCGGGTCCACGTCACCAGCGTTAATAAAAAGTCAAAGACTACGACATAAGTTCACAGGCGATGAAAATACTTAGGAGCAACGTTGCTATTTAATCCTCTACGGGGTATATGGGAAAAATGCCGGTTAAGCATGAACTGAAGAGCTTGCAGCAAATCCGTGCAGCACACTACATACCTACGCGCTTGCTAAATAATACACCGAACGATCCATCGACTCAAGAAACGGTTGTCTTTGCCAACACCTTGCACACTATCTCCACCAATTAGATGACTCGTCTGTCTCTTAAACATTTCCTTTTTTTCTCGTTAATCTCGCTCTCTCTTCAGAAGCGGTATAAAGAACAAAGCTGCCCGATTTGTCCTCACGTGGGCAAAGGCCTGAATATTCATCCTCGTGTTATTGTCTTGAGCAGACTGTTATGCACGGTATTCATTACTTTTCGGAATGACGAAATGTGACTAAATCACACATCCTTCGAGGGAAAACGTTTTTACCCATCTAGCTACGTCTTCGCCGAAGCATAGAAACCCAAGAAGTCGCTTCGCTCTTGCAGGTTGCCCGCTGGTATTAGCTTAGCTCACACATTGCCCCAATGAGCGATGAACCATTATTTAACTATGGAACCTTACAACACGTGCATGGATAGTGATAACCATCGTCAATTCACCTCTGCCTGAGTAGTTGTAGCGCCTCCATTGCGTTACAAGGCATTTTCCGTGGTCCTCATGCATACGGCCTGTCCACTACACTAGGACAAAACCCAGCATGATACGAGGTACGAGGTTCAGCTAACTTTACTCCTTGTCCTTCATTATAACTTCTTAGGTAGTCTCCCGCTCAGAATTGTTTCTCTTCCGGGACACCTAGTTCATGAGCCAACAATTTATGATTAACTAATGGCATGGGCATCGCATTTGTGTATATTCAGTCGAGTACCAAGACAGATATAGAGAAGGCTGTCAACGGGCGCCACTGACATGAATGACGCCGGAAAGAAATATTCTTGAGAACGAATGACAAAAATCCCTGCATAACACAACAGCGCAGCCATATTATTTTCTCCCTGAATACGGTTTTTCTTTTCTTTTACAGTGAACACTGCTTCCCAATTCTATTCATGCTGCCCATTTCACATTGTCCCCCGGACGCTAAGGCGCCTTTGTCGTCTAATATGCACAGTGGACATCAATGAACACATTGCAAAATACGATTTAGAACAGGGAATGTCACAGGAGCCAACATTTAGACAAATGCACTTGTCTTCCTCAGGGCGGCCACTGCCTTCTGCAGCGTTCGTTTATGTACGCCATTGCACACACTCCCCTGTCCTCACAAAAAGAGAATAGCAGCACCTGCGAACAATAACAAAATATATGAAAAAGATGCAAAGAAAAAAAAAAGGGGGGGGGGGTGTGGAGTGTGGGGGAAGTTGGATAACAAGTGTTAGTGTGACTAATATAAATGGCAAGAGCAAAAGCTTCCAAATAATCCCCTGGTTGTACATATCTTGGAAATGCATTGTGTGCTCAGGGCTAGAAAGCAGGATGAAAAAAGAAACACACCCCCGGAACAGGAGTTGCTCCTATGGCATGTGTCCCCCTCTCCAACCCGCACCACCTGCGCCGCGACCCCCAGGGCATTTTAACAAAAGCTTGTTGCTAAAAATGTAACTACACTGCTTACCCTGTTGTTCTGCTTGAACTGGACGGGGCATCCGCACCTGAAAGTAGACTTCCCAGCAGAAACTTTGTTAGCCTGTGCATAGCTTAACCTTTTGTCGTCTTTGTTAACCCCCCACCGTATATAATGGACCCAAGGGTTCCCTTTGAAAGGTTTATGCCTGTAGACTGGAGAGTACTGAACCTGTATATGACATATGATCCCCTGTATTTCCTGTCCCTCGGCGAGCGGAAGTTTCCCTGCAGTATATAGAGTTTCAGAACGTCGAAATTATGACCTGCCATATTAAAATACTGCGTCACTGCCTTCGGCAGGTTATTCGCGGAGTCCGCGCTTAATCTAACATTAATTGGTTGCCCAGTTACGCCGATGTATTGCTTGTGACAGAGTGAACATTCTAAAATATAAATAACATTTTTGTAATAAAGTTATTTGTGGAGAATGAGCTTCCGAGCTTGACAGAACTATGTGCAAGGTTAAGGAACCACGCAGCTTAGTGTACACGTGGGGAGAAAAATGGAATAGAAATCGGAGAGCTGAAAGGAGCAACAGCCTTCCCTAGAGGGGAGACGGCCCGCACTTTTTGTTCTTTTGTGGCGGCCGAGGTAGACGGTGGGGGAGGGGGGGAGAAGAGGAGTGAGTTGAAAAAAAGCCAGAACTATGGGAATCACAGGAAAGTTGGAGCTTATAAGCTGGAGGAGAGATCTTCATAGAGGCCATTGTAAAAACCTTAGGGAAACTATTACAAGTAGAGGTGGTAGGTATCCCCTGGGGCATACCTCTGTGGTTTGGGCTACTCTCTGCACAGCGGTCTGTTGCGGGCGACGTTGCCTTGCTGCAGCCGCGCTCGTAGCTCTGCGATTCACTTCAGCAAAAAGCCGCACCTTGCGACAAGGCGCCATGAGGTGTATCGAAGAGCCAAGTCAGGTTGCTGTCGGCGCTGCGCACGTCGCCTGTGGCGTGACGCATGGCACGATATGACAAAACTGATTCACGAGGCAGCGCTTAGTATTAATGATGAAGGGCCGTCGCCAGTTACAGACACCGGTGGCGGCGCACAACTACGGCGCCAGAAACGGCCGTTGTTGTGACCTCATAACAGCTTAGGCTGTAAAATGTTGATTTTCTCCAGGTACCCATTTCCATCACAAATACTTGTCGCCAGTACGTGTGCGGAATAGCGACCAAATAAAGACGAGGGAACTGATGGCTCTATTATGCAGCCTTTTCCTCCTCTCTCGGAAAACTGAGAGCCTTTCAGCACGATTAGATATCGGCCCGTAGCCAGGTCCGATTCTGTGGCTATCCATCGTGCTAGCAAGTTGTCTAGTCTCTGGCTAACTCTTCCTTCTTTTCGCACGTGACTCCTTGCATAGGATGCCGCTCAATAGTGATTTTAACCACATGCTTCTGCGAGTGCCCCTCATTACAGCACCACACGACTCAAGCGATCTCGCAAGGCACATTTCAAACACTGATCAAGGGTTACGACTAGTTACATCAACTCCACACAGCCCAAAAAGCCCCACGTTACTGAGTTGAGGCTTCGCCTTCCTCCCGACGTGGAAGCGGCCCGCTGTCCACCCTCATTAAAAGAGTCGGGGTGACTTCCTCAGCACCCCAATAAAGTTTACTGCATATCTACCCATATCAGCTCTAAATTAAATATATTCCTCCCGTCTTATTGTGCATTAGCGTGTTCGCTTTCATCAATGTAAGGAAATATATCCTGATTTACAGTACATCTGAAAAATTGTTCGCGAGCGGTAGGCAGTCCCTTTAAAATTTATCGCAGCCTAATAGAAAAACCCACCTTCACATTGATGGATGATTTTCCATGGTTTCGCTGTGGTTTCTTCTTGTGCCGCTTCACAGTCAGAATTATTTCTGCTCCGCAATACGTATACTACACGACCCAAAAATTTTGTTTAAGTGGCTATCGCATTTGTATATTCACTCGGGTACCTACACCGATATAGAAGAGATTATCAAAGGCCGCCGCTCACGTGAATAAAGCAGGAAAAAATATCGTTGTGCACGAATGATGAAATCCGACAGTGTAACAAAACAGCGCAGCGACATTATTTTAGAAGGGCATAAAGCTGGGCTTGTTGCTTCATATCGATCTCCTAAAGCGCATAAGGACAAGGGACCAGGCGTGTAGACACACACAGTGCTGCGCGTGTCTACTCATCTCGTCCCTTTTCCTTTTGCGCTTTAGGTGTTGATATTATTTTGTAGGAGGCCCGGTCCCTCTATTTCATCTTTATATTTTTAATTTCATTTTTTCGATATTTCAGTGAAACAGGCTTCCTTATTCGGCTCATGCTGCCACATTCACACCAAGTCCTGGATTGTAAACCCCCGTTGTCGTCTCTAATGCATGGTAGACATGAGTTGTGTGTGGAGCATGTGGCTCGGGGCTTTACAGACATATGTGCAGGGTGAACATTCCATACCAATACTACAGCTTAAGGCACAGCTTAAGGTAATGGTAAGGAGACATAGATTTGAAAGAAGAGAGCTGAACGGGGCCAGGGACCACAGCCTTAGCAAAAGGCCAGAGGAGGGGCACCTTTGTCCCTATTGTTACCCTTGGGATTTTCGGGACGGGTTAGAGGGGGAAGAGGACCGAGTTAAAAAAGGTAAGCAGTGTTATTCTTGTCGGGGTTGCCCTCCCCGTTAGAAATACTCGTTGTCCCCAGCACCTGTCGAATTTCGACCAACCAATGAAAAGGCTGCGTTGTGCCCTTTCCTCCTCTCTCTCAAAAAACGAACGCGAGGGAAGTCGAGGCGATCTCAGCTGACAAACAAGTCTCATTCTGTGGCTATCCACGGTGCAGGCAAGTTGTCTGGTCTCTGGCTATCACGTTTGCTTCTCTTCGCAGGTGCTGCCTTGTACGGGATGTCCCTCAACCTCAACCAGGTCGAGCAGCTGACGGTGGACAAGATCAGGGCGATGAAGCGGGAGAAGATCGAGGACCTGCGGAAGCAGACCTTCCTCAAGATCATCTTGAAGAGGGCTCTCCGGATCAGGCACAACTGGGAGGTATGCTGAGTTCTTTCCGTTGATTAGTGATTGCAAGCACAAGTACAAACGATGAAATGCCTTCATGGTAATCGAGGCTAAGAGTGATTGCTTACCGCCTGGTAATACCGCCTTTATTCGTCAGTAGCTAGTCGTGTCTTGCGGAGATTAAGGTGAGGAAATGTAGAGAGCGGCTCATGCGTGTCCTGCAGAGTCAAGTAGCTATGGGGGGCACGCGGCGGTACGGTATTGCCATCCTTTCTACGCGGTAAGCTTGCTCTGCTAAAACCCGCCATTCCCAGTTCGTTTGGCAGTTTGTACTTGTCCTCTGTAACTTTGAGCAATATTCAGGCTAAACTTTGTTTGGTCATCTTTGAGGTATTTCCTTTCCTATATTCAATAGGTGCCTAGCCTTAGCAAGAAGACAATCGGCGTTCTTTTTTTTCTTTAGTAGTCATGGGGGTGGTAGGCGGTATAACAGCAGCTGAGTTCATTGCATTTTTCCGTGCTGGTATTTCTTGGCATTGGTTTAAACTAGTCAAGCTCTCTCTTATATTTAGGCGATTATTTCTAGTAATGAAGCCGTCCACATTCATTCTTTTCATTCACCCCGATCATACCTACATTGTTACATAGCGGCAACAAAGTGTCTTTGTATTGCGATTGCTACTGTAGTTATATATAGTGCCTATATTAATTATCGCGAGGACGCTACTGCGCCTTTCAATCTCTCTTGCGACTGTGGTTGCAATATTTCCATTTGCTCGTTTAATTTCGCGCTTATGCTCCTCAAAATCAAAGGAATCCTCGCACCGTAGCTAACATTACGTTAGCTAGGACAGTGAGGATTCTTTTGTTTTTTCTTTTGTGCAGACAATGGCGGTCCTTAGATTTATTTATTTTCATTTAACGTATGATATTAAAGCACAATAAATAAGGCATTAACCCGAACTCCATAACCTCACAAGGGAGGAAACTTCTTGGTGGTGGTCTGTCCCTTTCTTATTAAGCTATTTTTACAGAAGCCACATATCCCCGAAAGTAATTTTCTTCGCTGGAAACGGCGCTGGTGGCGGGCTTTATTAAGTTAGTTTTACTAAAGTCACATATCCTTAACTAATTTTGTCGGTGGACACGGCGGTGGTGGCGGGTTTTAATAACCAGTTGTTTTTACTAAATTCAGATATACTTAGCTTTGTTGGTAGACACCGCGGTGGCGGGGGGCTTTCTTAACAAGTCATTTTACTAAATTCTCATATCGTTAACTAATTGTCTCGGTGGAGACGGCGGCGGTGGCGGGCTATCATATTAATGTTTTTGATTACAGACTTAACAGTGACTAATTTTGTTAACACAAACTCGGTAGCGCCAAAAACACGGACGAAGAAGGAACGCACACAGGCGCCTGTGTGTGTTCCTTCTTTTCTTCGTCCGTGTTCCTTCTTTTCTTCGTCCGTGTTTTTTGCGCTACCAAGTTAGTGTTAAGAATGTACCAACTAGCCCAAACAAGAGTGCTACTAATTTTGTCGGTGGAGACGTTGGTGGTGGCGGGCTTTCATATTAATGTTTTTGTTTACAGACTTAGCAGTTACGAATTTTGTCGGTGGAGACGGCGGTGGTGGCGGGCTTTCATATTAATGTTTTTGTTTACAGACTTAACAGTGACTAATTTTGTCGGTGGAGACGGTGGTGGTAGCGGGTTTTAATATCAAGTTACCTTTACCAAATTCGTATATCGTTAACTAATTTCGTCGGTGGAGACGGCGGTGGAGGCGGGCTTTCATATTAATGTTTTTGTTTACAGACTTAACAGTGACTAATTTTGTCGGTGGAGACGGTGGTGGTGGCGGGTTTTAATATCAAGTTACCTTTACTAAATTCGCAAATCGTTAACTAATTTCGTCGGTGGAGACCGCAGTGGTGGCGGGTTCTAATAACAAGTTTCCTTTCTTAAATTGATATCTACTTAACTAGTTTTGTCGGCGGAGGTGGTGGCTGGCTGGCTTTATTAAGAACTTACTTTTCCTACGTTCGCGTATCCCTAACTAATTTTGTCGGTGGAGACGGCGGGTTTTAATAACAAGTTGTTTTCACTGAATTCAGATATGCTTCCCGTTGTCGGTATAAATCACGGTGGTGGCGCTGTTTCTTACTCAGTTACTTTTACTAAATTCCCAGATCGTTAACTAATTTTGTCGGTGGAGACGGCGGTGGTGGCGGGCTCTCATATTAATGTTTTTGTTTACAGATTAACAGTGACTAATTTTGTCGGTGGAGACGGTGGTGGTGGCGGGTTTTAATATCAAGTTACCTTTACTAAATTCACATATCCTTAACTAATTTTGTCGGAAGACACGGCGTTGGTGGCGGGTACTAGTAACAAGTTTTCTTTCTTAAATTGATATCTACTTAACTAGTTTGTCGGCGGTGGCGGGCTTTATTAATAAGTTACCTTTACTGCGTTCGCGTATCCTTAACTAATTTTGTCGGTGGAGACGACGGTGGTAGCGGGTTTTAATAGCAAGGTGCTTTTTATTGAATGCGCATGGTGTTTAAGCTAACCAGCGAAGGTGTTAAGCTAACCATAAAACCTCCGTCAGAATTGTCGAGTGACATTAGGTTACGTGGCATGTTCTCGCGCAAATACGTAGCGCATTGTCACGTGACACATTCCCGCCTAAATATCATTCGACTATCAACTGAACTGTGTCGGTAAATTATCGACCAGCGTCGGTGTTATCTGGCCTGCCAAGACCTAGCGGAAGCTGCGCACTCATATACGGAATGGTTTCATTAGTAATTAATCTTCGTCCGAGAGGGTGGCGGGCAATTACGTTTGAAGTTCCTTAGAATTTCGTTTACATATGATCAGCATCTTTTCTCTCCCTTTTTTCTTTTCAGGTCAGTCTGCGGCGGTGGGGTGTTACACAACACCTCTACTTGCTTGCGAGTTCGCCAGTATCATCACAGCGGGGCAATTTCACTTTTTCATCGACATGGTGGTCGTGGAGAGTTGTGTTTACAATGCCTCACGAACTCGTTGTTATAGGCAGATGGAATCTCTTTCCCGTGCGGGTGCAGACGGTGGTAGTACGTGCTGTGTTGTAGCACTTCCAGTTCTTGGCAATTTCCTACTTCGAGGCGAGGACAATGTTCTTTCTCATTTCCTTTTTCTTTTTCTGGGGCAGCGGCGTAGGGGTCATTTATGAATGCATGAAACTTCGTTAGCATGAGGAAATAATGAAACACGAGTTTTTATGGTGCAGTGCTCAAAAATATCTAAAGAGCGTTAAGTCTATCGATATCTATGACAATGGTGCTAAAATTCAGTTTCAACACCAAGAGTGCAAATGAACGATGCTGTTACGTAAGGGGCGAAGCAACGCTACCGTCATTTTCTCAGTGAGAGAAAGCGAAACAGCATCTTCCCTATAATGAAGCCATTCTTGAATGCATGAGTCGGCGGACTTCGCTCCTTCACGAGTTTTGTCTCTAAGTTCAGAAGTTGTTTTGCACCTTCCCCTTATTGAAAAACCTGGAATCATTCATGCGTATTGGACCATTGTTATGCAGGTGTGCAGTGAGGAGGCCAACTTCAACGCAAGCTTTAACAGGTTCTCTGCAACATTCGGGGCTGGAATTTACCAGTTTGAAATACCGCCCTGAAAATCCCTTCAAGGAACTTGCAGTGTATGCACTGGCATGTAGCCCCGCCATGGTGGTCTAGTCGCTATGGTACTCGGCTGCTGATGATGCGAAGGTTGCGGAATCGAATCCCGGCTGCGGCGGCTGCATTTCGATGGAGGCGAAATGTTGAGGCCCGTGTGCTGTGCGATGTCAGTGCACGTTAAAGAACCCCAAGTGGTCGAAATTTCCGGAGCCCCCCACTAAGGCGTCTCTCATAATGGGAGCTGGTTTTGGGACGTTAAAACCCACATAACAGCGCTGGAATGTATTTCGTGCCCAGTATCGAGCGCGCAGCACTCTTCTGCAATGAGGGATACAACAGGCGATCTTCCCTGTCATCTGGCCTCGCGCGACCTATAGTGGAAGCTGCGTACTTTTTTTACTAAATGAGTTGGAAAAGAAATAATCTCCGTCAGAGAGGGTGGGAGTGCTGCTTCATTACATTTGAAATTGCTGAGAATATCGTGCGTGTATGATCAGGATCCTTCTTTTTTTTTTCTGATGAGACTGTGGTGGTGGAGCGTTACACAACATGCCTAATTGCTTTCAACTTCAACAGCATGATGAGAGGGGGCAAGCTTATTTTTTTTTTTTGTGAAGACGATCGTGGCCGAAAGTTATCTTTACAACGCCTTACAAATTCCTGTTTGAAATTCATTGGGCGAAAGGCCTTCAAGGAACTTTCAATGTATGCACTGGCATGTCTCTCGTGCCCAGTATCGAATGGGGCAATGGCGGCTGTCTTCGATTAGGCGATGTGCGTGAATACGCAGGACATGAACAATATGGCGCCGAAAACTATGGATTCAATTGCGCGAAATGGCACGACGCTGACATCTGGAGAAGGGTGTTACGTGAAGCTGAGTTATCACAGGCGATATGCAACACCGGGTTCGTTACACCGCTGAGCAAACCACAAGTGTCGTCAAGCAGCCACCTGAAGCGAACCTTTCCAGATTAACAAGAAACGCCGCGCACCCGCGGAGGCTTTCAGCTCGGTTAGCCGCTTTAGAAGCAGAAGACGCAGCCACGTGATCCCTCATACCACGTCATGCCGACCGCAGCGCCGGCTTGTCAAGTGGTGGCCCTCGAGGCCAATATATCAGTTTGCATGGATTATTGGCGGTTGCGAGCGTTCCTTTCATGATGAGGTGTAGTGACCATTGAGCCACGACGCTCAATATGTTGGCCGGTTGTATTACCTGTATAAATTACGGTAGACATTTTATGTCCAAGAATCTTCGGCCGCATGGCTCCACAAAGCTGCACACCTGCGCGGGCTCACGACTTCCTACATTTGCCACGTGATCTCGGAGTCCATGCCTTGCTTCAGGGTGAGCAACCTTCCCGCCTTCTGTAAAGGAACCACGTGCCCTCGCTACCGCCGCAACGCGGCTCTTTCAAGTTTCCGCAAGCTGCACGTTATGCTCGTTGGAAGAGTGGTCACGTGGTTTTTAGGAAGTTACCATGCTCTCACCGCAGTTTCACACACGCCGCCGCCACGTTTCGGCGAGTAACCGCGTATCACTGGTTAGATTCTGCGGTTATGCGTCGCACGTGATGAGACTTGCACTTCCGTGCAACAGCTCTATTTTTTTTAACGTTAGCCTTTCTCAAGGCCATTGGATTGTGCCTTAAGAAAATCGGTAGCATTCTCTCACAGCGCTTCAGAATAGATCCACCTGAATTACGTGTGACATTTGAGACGTTATACATGTGCCACTGTCATATGTTTTAACACTGAAAAAAGAACGTAATGTGTGCTTGAAGCACACATTACAATTCTATTCTGTAGGGGATGGCACCAGAAGACGGCAAATTGTGGGAGCATTTCACATACCTGAGCAGGACGTGACCCGGGAAGTTCCCATCCACCTTTGACGCGTACGCCACGCTGCAGCAAAGGTGGTCCTGTCCTACAAGGGGACCGACATCATGGTGCCGTGCAGCAGAAGCCACAAGGACTGCGACCTGCTCGGTCATGTGTGCAGCTGTAATGACATGCTGGCTGCCATCAAAGTAAAGCTCAGAGAAGCCGTTGCCACCAGAGGTCTGGAATTATTGTTTGCGAGCAAGAACTCCGAAGAACGTGAAGAGAATGAACGCACAACGGGCCGTCGTTCTCCTACACTGGATCCTCTTCAAGCACCCTTGCTTGAGTACCGTCGAGCTGGACAGATTGGGCCAGTTCACTGACACCAACTGGCTGAACCATCTCTGCGATGGCATCGACCACTGCGTGAAGCTGGAGAAGGTAGTTTCGTGGAGACATCGGCGGTGCCTCGTCGTATCGACAGCTGCTGAATTGATACAGTTCTTTAGAGCACCTGGAGCACCAGTCTTTATGAAGGAAATAGGACGAAGACTATGCAGACAATGTAAAGAAACTAAGATGAAGGAAGGACCAGTCGGGCAGCTATTACATTTCTGGCTTTTAATTTTGCTCTTAGGTTTCACTACAGTCCGCTTTGTGAAGAATACTGACACAGAAGCAGTTCCATCATCACGGATGTGTGGCCGTACATGCTTGTGGCACGCAAACTTTGCGCCTGCTCGATTAAAAAAAAATTACAGCATATCCACGGAGTGAATGATGGTGAGTGGGCGAAGCTCGGGAGGTTCATCGTAGATAGTGCCGAGTTCTGGATTAATTTAGTTAACGCGCACGCTACGAATCCTCATGGTTCAACTATGCACAAGTGAAATCTCCCACCGGCATTTCATTGCAAGTCAAGATCCAGTGCCTATATATATACATATATGTGGGTTGCCGGTGAACGCTTCGCCAACGCGAGCAGTCGGTATTTCTCAATCAAGAAACTCGCTAGGAGACGCTGCCTGCGCCAACGTTGTCTCTCGCGGGTGAAGGCGCGTTCTCCTTCTTTGCGAGCTGGTACAGCGTTCCTCTAAGAAAGAGCGTTTCCATAGCCAACGCGCGCCTTTCGCTCTCTCTCTGTCTCTCCCTCTCACACAAGACAGCAGAGGCACGCGCCGGGAGGCAGTGCCGGGAGAGAAAGAGAGAGAGAGGCACGCGCCGGGAGGCACGCGGGTTACGCCTGACGACTGACGCGTGACAAGGTTAGACTAAGAGGAGCTTCGCCCCTAAAGAGGCGACGACCCATTGTGAGCTCCCGAGTGCCTCATTTTCCAAGCATGAGATTCTCATCATTCCTACGGCAAGTAAGCTTTGGCCCCACTTGTCATAGGGACTCCCGTACTTCATAATTGTGCAGTACTCGCGGCTTGAGATGTGACATTGCGAATGTGTGGCCGTTGGTACATTCTGCGACACCAGTGGACGGCCTTGGAATGAAGTGATTGTATTGTGGTATATCGCAAGGATCAGAGCGTTTGCAGAGATTGAATACTGCTTCTGTCTGGCCTGTTTGTTTCACCTTAGTGCCAGCAGGCACTGCTTCTGGCTGCTTTTGTGTCCATACGGAAACTTTTTGTGCCCATACAGTGAAGAAAATTTTGGAATTTTTCCCAGCTTGTGCCCTCCTTTAAATTCGCAAGCGCTATTGTGACGTCTACTCTACCACTGCTACACGTGTATTGCAAATGCGAGGCCGAGGGTACAGCTGTGACAATGCCCTATGTTTGTGTGTTAAAAAAATGAAAACAAAGGAAGAGTACGACACCTTACTTCCTATATTAAGCTTGAAAAACTCCCAAGGATTTGGGCGTGTAGAAGTCAAGTTTGATGACAGGTGTAATCAGGGCAGTGGTGTTGAACCCAAACTAAGCCGCATATTAGTATCCAAAACAGAATGACACGCCGAGATAGCACTGCCTCACCGACAGTGCATTAAACTGTAAACGAGGCTGTTGGGAACGGGAAACAGTATTTCTTCAATTACATTCCCACCCTTTACGTATATTACTACAATGCAACTGCATGCTTCCATTGAAGTCCAGGTATGGCGCAGTTTGTACCAGTGGCCTCAGATTTAGTGTTGTTTCATTCTGTCAAAACTGTACAGTTCTCAACGAAAAGGCGATACTTGAATCATGTGAGAGCCACTGCCTTTTTGTGCCACTTGTGAATGCTGCAGGCATGGATCTGGCTCACTATGGTATGTAATTACAGCTAGAGCATTGTTCTTGCATAGCAACAGCGTTTTACCTCCGCACAGTCAACTAGTGTTATGCAGCTGCAGAAAGTAACACCAGCAACCACGCACTCAGAGTGTCGCGTTTCATTCGGTGAGCACTGCACATGCGCGTTTACACTATTATACTGTGACATTAGAGCTGTTGCTTCAATACTGCATATTCATTTATAAGTAAAGCACAACGAGTTTACAAAGACATTTCCACTAATTACCCAGCAGCAAACTCCACTGGTGACAGAGCAGGTTGAAGAACTGCGGCATGTCCATTTGTGGCATTGGCAAACCCTGCATATTCAGGCATGTACTAAACATTTATGCAGCACTTAAAGGCTGCAGTGTGTGAAAGTGAAGCACAGGACAAGCCACCACTGCTCATATGCTCAGCTATTTAGCTTTACGTGAATTTGTTACAATACTTTGTTACAATTTGTTACAACAATACTTGAACCACTATTATGTGCCTACATCGTCACACTTTTATGGGACTTTACGCAACATAAGGTATGCATGTGGCTGAAGTGCGTCACTGTCACAAAGAAACGTCCTTTGCAACTTAATGTGCACGTCATCAGCGAATGGTAGGGAAGCTAGAACGCTTCGTTCCTTTTCATGCCTTAAATTACGTTCTCTTAAACTGCCGCTGCGTTCGCCGCGTAGTTTCTGAGCTGTCGTTATCGGTGATCGCGATGAAGGCGACCGCGTTCTTGTCTTCAGAGGACTGCAACCTATAGTTCCGTTTTCACTCCGTGTGCGCTGGCCGCACACGTATACCTTCATAAACTGCGTCACTGCTATCCGAGATCGCATCCATAGCACGGTTTCCTCCTTCATGTCCACGAATTCAACGCTGTCAAAGCTAAAGCACTTGTTTGCGCCATGTACTTCCACAAACAAAAAATCACAGCATATTCACGGGGTGAATGATGATGAGTGGGGCGAAGCTCCGGAAGGAATCATCGGTAAACCGTGAAACTCTTCCGTGGAATTCGCCCCACAATTAAATGTGAAACACTTGAGTAAATGTCATCAAACTATTATAACATCTCGCATCTTTCATCATCAACTACCATCTAGTTTTATAACATCTCGCGCATGCTACCAATCCTCACGGTTCAACTATGCACAATGCACAAGTGAAATCTGCCACCGGCACTTCATTGCAAGTCAAGATGCAGTGCCTATCTATCTATCTAATATATATATATATATATATATATATATATATGGGTTGCCGGTGAACGCTTCTCCATCGCGAGCAGTCGGTATTTCTCAATCAAGAAACTCGCTAGGAGACGCTGCCTGCGCCAACGTTGTCTCTCGCGGGCGAGCGCGTGCCGGGAGCCACGCGCTGGCCCTCGGAGCATGCGTGCCTCCCGGCAGGCACGCGCCAGTGGCTACCTACTACTAGGGACGCACGACCCACGCCTTAAGGAGCTTCGACCCTAAAAGTAGTGCGTTGCTTGTGGTGAGCGAGAAACAGTAAGCATAATGCACTTGGCATCAGCTTGAAAAACACGGTCGTATTGCTGAGGAAGCAATCGAAATATTCCCGCGTGCGTCTTAACCTCGTCGTCTCCTTCTCGGAGCGATACACCTCTCCTTTTTTTTTTTCCTTGGCGGACTACTTGCGTAGCCTTCACAGCAATAAACCTACTGTATGAAACGGAGTATAGGCAAATTATGAGAATGTGGCTGCATTCCGGTCACATTACGACGCGATTCAATTGAAGGCATCGCTCGTTCTTTCTGTGGGGTGTTCATTGACAGGGAACATAGTTGACTGTTCATGGAGGGACTGGAGCGCCGGAGAGACAGCATGTGAAGAAGACACACAGACAAGCACTTAGTAACAACTGATACTTTATTGAAAGAAAGCCGCCCTGCTTTTCCTTCCTCCTCTTTCTCTGTGCGTATCTTTATTGAAAGAAACGAGCAATATATATGCTGAAATTTGGCAGCGCTAATCACATCAAATCGAAGAACACATTATGGACAAGACAATAAAAACGGCAAAACAATGGTACAAAGTCGCTGATCCCGTCCGCCAGGTTGTACATTCTTGCGCCGCAGTCGCAGACGGCAAACTTCACGGGTGCCTATACACCTTTTCACAGAAGGCTCCGTGGGCGCCGCCACAGCCCCCGCTGGGATGTGCTGGAAAGCACTGGAGAGTGTTCGTGGTAGCAATTTTGGCGAGTCCGTAGGTCTTCGTTATCAAACAGCGCACACACACAAAGCGAAGGGAACGAAACAGACGACACGAGCCTTTTTACTGCCGTGCACAACCAAATATGGCGCTGCTCCATGCCTCCTGTGAATGCGAAAAGGTCTATAGACCACTTGCACGGCAGGTTGCCGACGAGCTGCAAACCGATGCAGCAGCCAGGATACTTCGGGTCGCTGGGATATCCTATAAAGCATTGCGCGAACGCGTTTTATTGTAGTTTTCCTCGCCCCAGCTAGAGTATAAAAGGATGCAAGCACTTGATTACACAGATTCTGCAGGTGTCTGCCGGAAGCTCCTTGCCAGAACTCGCCTGGCAGCAGCGAAGGGCGCCTTTGTTTGTCAACAGAAAACCATGCATCATGGATGCTCTAACACAATATGAAAAAAGCATCCTCGACAAGTGGCTTGGAGACAGGGACAGTTATTTCTCATCTGTCTAACTCCTGTTTGTCGACTGCACCATCATATTAGAACTTCCTCCCCGATACGTTGTCCTGTAAAGCCCGCCAAACGTCTATAATTTACGGACAAAATCAAAGAGGCTATCCTTTGGCCGATAGACACGTCGCACGCTCGGTGATTTTACTTTTCAATATTTCGTTTGCGAGGGAACAGAGTCACCGCGTTCGTATTTGTGGCGAACCAGGGACACTGAAGAACGTATCCTGCAGACCATGCAGTACTTCAATATCGATGGCGGTGCTTGCGCACAAAAGGGAAACATTGATTGTCATCACTTTACAAAGACGTCGGTGATCTCACTGGCGACAAGTTCCAAGAATCCCGTTGGAAGCCTAAATATGGTAGCGTCGCCACGACGGGCCAAATGATAAATCTACAGGGCTATTTTGGGCACAATGTCCGAGCGCAATATAGAGTTTTCGTGAGAAAAATTCCTGTTGGTGCATTCCACTTTCTCCACATTGCGAGCTGGGGGAGAAATCGTTTGTTCCCGCATCTGCATAATCGCCATTAACTCCCTACACTGTCTAGTGTATAAAGAATAACAATTTCCATCATCGTCACCGCTCATTGAGGAAAAGCAATGATACTGCGCTTATATAATGACTCTATAAAACACTAGAATTCCGATCACCCTCCATCGTGTCCACAAATTAGGCAAAAGACATCACACTCCGCTTACTCCATCGAGTGTGCAAAGAACTACAATTTCGATCGCCTTTCCACGAATTGAAGAAAAAGAAGTTACACTGCAGTCCCACTAATCAATCTATGGAAAACTATAATTCCAATCACCCTCCACCACCACCGTCTCCAACGCAGAGCGAAAAAAGGAATTACACTGCGCTTACACTAATGAGCCTCTAAAGAATTAGTTTTCATCACCTTCCCACAAACTGAAGACAAAAATTTTACTGCAGTTACGCTAACGACCTCTAAAAACTAGAATTCATATCACCCTCCACCACCGCCGTCTCCTCCAATTAATGAAAAAAAAATTACACTGCGCTTACACCATTCAATGTGTAAAGAATTCCAATTTGGATTATCGTTTCATAAATTGAAGAAAAAGTATTGTACTCCAATTACACTATTGAGGCTTAAAAACTAGAACTCATGTCACCCTTCACCACCACGGTCTCAACCAATTAAACAAAATAAATTACATTCTGCTTACGCCATCGAGTATGCAAAGGACTACAATTCATTGTTGTTACGTGGGGTTTAACGTCCCAAAACCAGCTCTGATTATGAGAGACGCCGTAGTGGAGGGCTCCGGAAATTTCGACCACCTGGGGTTCTTTAACGTGCAGTGACATCGCACAGTACACGGGCCTCAACATTTCGCCTCCATCGAAATGCAGCCGCCGCAGCCGGGATTCGATCCCGCGACCCTCGGATCCGCAGCCGAGTACCATAGCCACTAGACCACCGTGACGGGGCAGGACTACAATTCACCGTCAACACGAATTGAAGAAAAAAAAAAACAAGTTATACTGCGGTTACGCTAATAATCTATGAAAATAAGCGTTCCAATCAGCCTCCACCACCAGCGCTCCCACCAATTACCAAAAAAGAAATTACACTCCGCTTACACTAATGAACCTACAAAAAATTACAATTTTCATCACCATCTCCACGAATTGAAGAAAAAGAAATTCCACTGCGGTTACACTAATGAGTCTGAAAAACTAGCATTCCGACCACCCTCCACCACCACCGTCTCCACCATTTAGCGAAAAAGAAATGACGAAGCACTTATACTAATGATCCTATAAAGAATGACAATCTTGATCACCCTCTCCAAAAATTGAGGAAATGTAATTATACTGCAGTTACACTAATGAGTTTTAAAAACTAGAACGCATATCACTCTCCGCAACCACCGTCTCCGCCAATTAACGAAAAAGAAATTACATTGTGGTTACGTCATCGAGTGCGTAAAGAACTAAAATTTCCATCACCGTCTCCACGAATTGAAGAAAAAGATGTGATACTGCAGTTACACTACTGAATCTATGATAAACTCGAATTCCGATCACCTCGTACCACCACCGTCCCCCCCAATTAATGAAAAGGAAATTGCACGGCACTTACATTACTGAGTCTAAAGGAACTACAATTTTGATCACCGTCTCCACTAATCAAAGAAAAATATTGTACTGCAGTTACACTGTTGAGTCTTAAAAAGTGGAACTCATATCACCCTTCACAATCACGTTCACCACCAAATATAGAAAAAGTTGTTATGAAGGGTTTAACATCCCAAAACCAGCTCTGATTATGAGAGGCGCCGTAGTGAAGGGCTCCGGAAATTTTGACCACCTGGGGTTTTTTAACGTGCACTGACATCGCACAGCACACGTGCCTCAACATTTCGCCTCCATCGAAATGTAGCCGCCGCAGCCGGGATTCGATCCCCCGACACTCGGATCAGCAGCCGAGTACCATAGCCACTAGACCACCTTAACGGGGCAATTAACGAAAAAGATATACACTGCGCTTACACGAATGAGCCTAAAAAGAATTGCAGTTTTGATCATCGGCTCCACAAACTGAAGAAAAAATTATACTGCGGTTACACTAAGGAGCCTTAAAAACTAGAACGCATATCACCCTCCACCACCACCACCACTACACCAATTAGGGAAAAAGATATTACACTGTGCTTACACTAATGAGCCTACAAAGAATTACGATTTTGATCACCATCTCCACAAATTGAAGAAAAAATTCCACTGCAGTTATGCTAATGAGCCTTAAAAATTAGAACTTGTAGCATATCCACAAATTAACGAAAAAGAAATTACATTGTGCTTACGCCATCGAGTGTGTAAAGAGCTACAATTTCGATCACCGTGTCCACGAATCGAAGAAAAAGAAGTTATACAGCGGTTACACTAATGAATCAATGAAAAACTCTAATTCCGATCACCCTCCACCACCACCGTCTCCACCAATTAGCGAAAAAGGAATTACACTGCGCTCACACTAATGGGCCTAGAAAGAATTACAATTTTCATCACCGGCTCCACAACTTGAAGAAAAAGAAATTACAGTGCGGTTACACCAACGAGTCTTCAAAACTAGAACGCATATCACCCTCAACCACCACCCCTCCACCAATTAGCGAGAAAGATATTACACTGCGCTTACGCTAATGAGCCTAGAAAGAACTACAATTCTGATCACCGTCTCCACAAATTGAAGAAAAAGAAATTATACTGCGGTTACACTAACAAGCCTTAAATTTACAACTAGAACACATATCACCCTCCACCATCACCACTCCACCAATTAGTGAAAAGACATTACTCGGCGCTTACACTAATGAGTCTAAAGGTACTACAATTGTGATCACCGTCTACAAAATTTGAAGGAAAATATTCCACTGCAGTTGTGCTAATGAGCCTTAAAAATTAGAACTCGTAGTATCTCCACAATCACCGCCTTCATGAATTAACGAAAAAGAAATTACATTGCGCTTATGCCATCGAGTGTGTAAACAACTACAATTTCGATTAGCGTCTCCGCGAATAGAAGAAAAAGAAGTTATACAGCGCTTACACTAATGAGCCTATAAAGAATGACAATTTTGATCACCGGCACCACAAATTGAAGAAAAAGAAATCGCCCTGCGGCTGCACTAAAGAATCTATGAAAAACTAGAATTCGGATCACCCTGCACCACCACCGTCTCCACCAATTAGCGGAAAAGAAATTACACTCCACTTGCACTAATGAGTCTATAATTAATCAGAATCTTGATCACCAGCTCCACGAATTCAAGAAAAAGAATTTTTACTGCTGTTACAACGATGAGTCTTAAATAATAAAACTGAGATCACCCGCCACCACCACCTTCTCCACCAATTAACGAAAAAGAAATTACATTGTGCTTGCGCATTCAAGTGTGTACACAACTGCTATTTTCATCACCTCTCCACGACTACAAGAAATAAAATTATACTGCAGTTGCATTAATGAGTTTTAAAAACTAGAATTCATATCACCCTCCTCCACTACGCCTCCACCAATTAAAGAAAAAATTACATTGCGATTTCATCATCGACTGTGTAACGAATTACAACTTTGATCACGGTGTGCCCAAATTCACGGTATGCACAGAGAAATTATACTGCGGTTATACTAAAGGGTCCATAGAGAACAGTTCCGATCACCCTCCACGACCACCATGTCCACCAATCAAAGAAAATGAAATCCCACTGCTCTTACACTAATGTGCCTACAAAGAATTAGAATTGCCATCACCGACTCCACAAATTGAAGAAAAAGAAATCGTACTGCATTTGCAAATGTTACAAGCTTTCACCACCTTAACCAACAAAAAGTTATTCTGCATTAAAATTTACTAAATGCAACTAAATTATTACAATACCTAATTCTAAGAGCAGTTCGTAAAATGCTTTTACAATTAGGTATTGATTAAGGGAAAATAATTGGGTAAACACCGCAACTTTGCCAACCGAAGAAAAAAGACATCCTCCCGTCACCCATGCCAACTAAGTGAATATTTGTCACGACCAAGCGCTAGCGACATTTCCGATAACAAAGAAATTAACGTAAACAGTAGTGAGTCAGGGCAAGAAGCGATATTAATAATAATGGTAAGTGTCACAGAATACTTATGTAGGTGAGGTTGCGGTCCACGAAAGTATTGTCAACCGCCTCATTACGTAAATAATTATAATAGCAACGCAGTGCGTCAGCTAGCTTTCGGTACTCACAAGGAAGACGAACACGGAAATTCTCATTATCATACACGCTCCAAATAAATTGCACTGCGCCTTTGCCATGATACTCTTATGAACCAAAACAACCAGATTAAAAAAAAACAAATAAATAAACGATGCCCGCCCTCTTCGATTTGAAAGAAGTACCATAAGAAGCATTAAAGACAGTTCCATTCTTTTTTCTCACTTAGCGTTGAAGCGATTACCACCCAGGACAAGTACAAATACCCAAACGAGCGGCACCTTATAATTTAAAGACAAATTATTAGCGTTAGTTGTTAATAGTCTCTCACTGTAGGTTGTGTTAAACATTACTAAGGCAAAGCACAAAGATGACAAAACCTCATTGTGTCTGTCTTGGGCAAACGTTCGCGATACGTGCAATTACGGGTGTCTTGCTGTTTGTTCTTCACGAAGATGTCCTTGATCTACCAAACAGCTAAACAAGAAAGAACCATCAGCGTACCTTCTCATTCTGCCTGGTAGACAGCGCCTTCTGCAGCATAATTTCCAGAAGGAGCTGCTTCCGAAGGTCTTCGCCCTTCATCTTCTTCAGCTTCCTCTTCGTCACCCTCTTCACATCCTTCACACGGCGTGTCGACGGCATCTCGATGAAGACAGCTCCTGCGGAAAGGCAAACGCACTCTTTAGCCAGAGACAAGCAAAGCAGAGGCAGCCAGCACAGTGGAAATCCACGGAATGATATCTCGTCAGCAGCAACCCTCTATTTCAACTCTCTCAGTTTGAGAGAGGAGGATTGTGTTCGGGACATCGCGACTTCATTGGCTGGAATGGGTAACCCTTTCCCGAAACGGAAGCTTATGTCAACAGACAATAGAACAGGTGTTCACTGTTATACTAGGCCTACTGTCCACCACAGGGGTACCCTCTATGAAGAACGACCAAGGAGCCCTAGGGTCCGAGTCCTAACTTGAACTGACAACATGAAAAGCACGCTGAAACCCGATCCCTTAAGCTCTTATGTTCTGAGGGGTGGCGAGGGGGGTTTACAGAAGAGCAGGTGGTCATTTCTTAGTACTCTACAGGTGCCTTGCCGGTTTTTTTTTTTCTTTTTTTGCACTCTGCGAGTCTTTTTAGTTCCTGCCTGCAGCAAACTGCTTTTTTTCTTCTGGTCCCCTTTGGGCTTGAGCGGACTAAATTGGCACGAAGTAGCGTCCCTATACACATGTTCAACTATACATGCGTGTTACCTGATGTGTAAATTCTTTTTACGCCTCACCTCCGATGATCCGTCCGATTGCCAAAACCACGATATGAGGTACGCTCACCAGTGGAGGGTTCCGAGTGATTTCGACCATCATGGGTCCCTTCGCGTGCGGATAAGTCCGAGTGCACGGGTGTTCCCCGCGACCTTATGAATAGTGAGCCAATACACTAACCGATAATCTACAATGGCGGGCCTTCCCGGTAAGTTGTGCCGTGGTGAATCGCCGAAGGGGCTTGTGCCCGTGTTCCGAGAAAATCGCCGCCATGCTATATGCTCACACCTCTTTAATGGTGTTTAGTCTACCATGCAGAAATGTGTCATGATATAGTGCCTTCGGCCCCCCATCCTTCTTTTTTAAGTTATCCTTGGTATATAATCATTCATGGTCACGGAATGCTTTACGTAAATCTATTTAATTAATGTCATGACTGGCAAGTAACACAGCTATATTAGGTTCGCGGAGGTGGTTTCGAAGTATTACCCCATTAAAGCCTTCTGTATTAAAGGCATTACCTTTTGCTCCCACCCTAGCGATCACTCGCAGAAATCGTTGTTATTTAAGTGGAATAATACGGGCACCATCAGGATCACGAGGAAAGCGCCTTATTGCACCCTCTGTGCTCTTGAATAAGTACGTTGCACTGAATGTGAAAAAAGAAGAATGCGCAACCACAATATTCAACGCTTTGGCCCGCTATCACATTCGAGAAAGACACCGCGTAGATTACTTTAAAAGGTTTCGTTAAACAGATTCCACGAGCAAAATTTATGGTTATATTAGCGTTGTGAGTTTATAAGTCAATCGGACAGGTTTTCTACACACACTTAAGTCATTGCAATGATCATTCAGTAATCATTCGCCCAGGGTTTGGTTATACTTTACCTTGACCCGCTACCTTCGAAAATAACCCAAGCCGGTAACCAGAGGTACGATATGGGATACAAGCTGTATGTATCTTATCATCTTAAGGAAACGAAGCTATGGGGATATCGCAGTATCCGTGATACCTTTCAAAAGGTGCTTCCTTCAAATGTCCACTCAGTAAATTTCAACAACGCCAAGCGTGAAATGTCCACGTGTAGTCCATGACGAATCGTGCACATTCTCGAGTTTTCAATCTCTTCCCTCGGTCTGCGAACAATTGGACACGCTGCCTAGGGACAATCAATTGTTGAGGTAGGGAAGTGGTTGGAATGAAGGAAGAAAGGTTTTTCCAGCAAAGGAATTGGTTCTGCTTCGCTCCTTTTTTAACCATGTGGAGGCGGGGGGAAAGGGGATGGGAGTATTTTGGGAACAGGTGACATTTCAATAGAGGAACATGTCTGTGGACAGAGAAAGACAGAGTGAAAGAAGGGTGCGGATAGGGGAGGCTGCCTTCTCATGAATGTGGATTGCCCAGAACTCCGAGCGCCATGTCAAGGTATATCCCGCCATGTTAGAAGCACGGAATGCAGCCTGGTAGGACAGCCAATGAAGACCAGTATTTCTCGTCCAGGCTAGGACGCTCTAAGCATAAGGGCGCCGACACTGTTCGTAGTATATAAAAGCATTGCCCGGCGATGGGATATAGACTAAAAAGCGTGAAAGGTTGAAAGGTGACCTTGTGTACCTACCAGCATTATGGCGATGAGAGGTGCTCCCTCAAGGGCTGCAGAAAATGGTGCAATTGTTCCTTGCCATAAGTCCACCTCTCTACCAGCGCCAAAAAAGAGCACGATTTATACGTTCAATAAACACCAGAAAAATGAGAAAATTTTTGACATTGTAACCTTAGCTTTCTAGTAAAAGTAAGGCCAGCATGTCTTACCTTCATCGATCGTCGACTCGCGTCTTGCAAGGCATGTCCGCGTAATTACCTTTTTTTTTCTGACATCATCAGTTTCTTTTCTGACCAACCTTCGTCAACGGTTACCGCTCGTTTAGTGTTCTTATTTTCCACTTCACCTTTGTGATTCGCGACGTATGTATTTACTGCATGTAGAATGGATCGGCGCGATAGCGGTGTGGTCCTTCGCGAAGTTTACTACACCAGCGCTACGTATCCATGAGCATCGCAACACTCGCTAGGTGGCGGAAGCTAGCCAATTGGAACTTTCCACTTTCGCACAACTTACTCAATATAAACAAGGATGAATGCCTCAAACATACGAACCGTCACTCCACTAGCACTAATTACGATAAATGCATAGTCCCTTTCTACCGCGTTGCAACTCCAATGGAGTATTCTTCTTTTTTTTTTCCTTTCAGTTATAGAGATGTGGAAGAACCTGCCGAACGGCGTCGTTAGAGCTGAATCAATAGATTCAGTTTCGTCGCTGCTATAATCGCATATAGACGCACTGCCACAGATTCACCGATATTGGTATGCGGATAAAGAGGAAAACAAGGCAACGCATGCATTTGCACATGGTGAGAGCCCTCCACTCTTTTCTTTTAATTACGTGGTGTTGTCCGGTTCACAATGTGCGTACGTTTCCTTGTACTTTTGCGGTATTTTTGTCTTTTTCTTTATCTTGATTATGTATACTAGCTTGATTGCATACCAGCTTTATCTTGATTATGTATACCAACTTAAATATTCAACCGCCCAGCTTATTCCTTTTTGATATCGCTTTTATGCTTGCTTTCTACTACCTGGTTTTCTATCGTTCTGTTGTTTTCGTCTATATATATGTATGCCCACCCATGCATAGGCCTGGATAGGCTTTCAGTATTGACCAATTGAATAAATAAAATATCCCGGCACACACGCTTTGACTAATATTCTGGCATTCTGTGATCTATATCACGCCATTTGCGGAGGTGAATCTCCTTAACTGCCCAGTTCAACCCACCCCAATCTTGCAAAATATGCTCAGCGACGTACCGACAAAAGCCATGCCAGTATTTCATGAAGGTCCAGTTGGTGACACATCTCGTACAAAATGCGCAACTTTCGACACCAAAGAAGACAGACAGGCGCTCGTCCTGTCATCTTCCTTTTGTGGTATAGGAAATTCGTATCATTCCAATAAATGCTAGGCAATGCCTTGCGATGGAGCCTGAGACGAACTGCTTCAGCGATTAAAGTCGCACGGCGATCACATTTTCAATTAAATGCAAGTCACGATAGCGGGTCCACGTCACCAGCGTTAATAAAAAGTCAAATACTACGACATAAGTTCACAGGCGATGAAAATACTTAGGAGCAACGTTGCTATTTAATCCTCTACGGGGTATATGGGAAAAATGCCGGTTAAGCATGAACTGAAGAGCTTGCAGCAAATCCGTGCAGCACACTACATACCTACGCGCTTGCTAAATAATACACCGAACGATCCATCGACTCAAGAAACGGTTGTCTTTGCCAACACCTTGCACACTATCTCCACCAATTAGATGACTCGTCTGTCTCTTAACACTTCCTTTTTTTCTCGTTAATCTCGCTCTCTCTTCAGAAGCGGTATAAAGAACAAAGCTGCCCGATTTGTCCTCACGTGGGCTAAGGCCTGAATATTCATCCTCGTGTTATTGTCTTGAGCAGACTGTTATGCACGGTATTCATTACTTTTAGGAATGACGAAATGTGACTAAATCACACCTCCTTCGAGGGAAAACGTTTTTACCCATCTAGCTACGTCTTCGCCGAAGCATAGAAACCCAAGAAGTCGCTTCGCTCTTGCAGGTTGCCCGCTGGTATTAGCTTAGCTCACACATTGCCCCAATGAGCGATGAACCATTATTTAACTATGGAACCTTACAACACGTGCATGGATAGTGATAACCATCGTCAATTCACCTCTGCCTGAGTAGTTGTAGCGCCTCCATTGCGTTACAAGGCATTTTCCGTGGTCCTCATGCATACGGCCTGTCCACTACACTAGGACAAAACCCAGCATGATACGAGGTACGAGGTTCAGCTAACTTTACTCCTTGTCCTTCATTATAACTTCTTAGGTAGTCTCCCGCTCAGAATTGTTTCTCTTCCGGGACACCTAGTTCATGAGCCAACAATTTATGATTAACTAATGGCATGGGCATCGCATTTGTGTATATTCAGTCGAGTACCAAGACAGATATAGAGAAGGCTGTCAACGGGCGCCACTGACATGAATGACGCCGGAAAGAAATATTCTTGAGAACGAATGACAAAAATCCCTGCATAACACAACAGCGCAGCCATATTATTTTCTCCCTGAATACGGTTTTTCTTTTGTTTTACAGTGAACACTGCTTCCCAATTCTATTCATGCTGCCCATTTCACATTGTCCCCCGGACGCTAAGGCGCCTTTGTCGTCTAATATGCACAGTGGACATCAATGAACACATTGCAAAATACGATTTAGAACAGGGAATGTCACAGGAGCCAACATTCAGACAAATCCACTTGTCTTCCTCAGGGCGGCCACTGCCTTCTGCAGCGTTCGTTTATGTACGCCATTGCACACACTCCCCTGTCCTCACAAAAAGAGAATAGCAGCACCTGCGAACAATAACAAAATATATGAAAAAGATGCAAAGAAAAAAAAAAGGGGGGGGGGGTGTAGAGTGTGGGGGAAGTTGGATAACAAGTGTTAGTGTGACTAATATAAATGGCAAGAGCAAAAGCTTCCAAAGAATCCCCTGGTTGTACATATCTTGGAAATGCATTGTGTCCTCAGGGCTAGAAAGCAGGATGAAAAAAGAAACACACCCCCGGAACAGGAGTTGCTCCTATGGCATGTGTCCCCCTCTCCAACCCGCACCACCTGCGCCGCGACCCCCGGGGCATTTCAAGAAAAGCTTGTTGCTAAAAATGTAACTACACTGCTTACCCTGTTCTTCTGCTTGAACTGGACGGGGCATCCGCACCTGAAAGTAGACTTCCCAGCAGAAACTTTGTTAGCCTGTGCATAGCTTAACCTTTTGTCGTCTTTGTTAACCCCCCACCGTATATAATGGACCCAAGGGTTCCCTTTGAAAGGATTATACCTGTAGGCTGGAGAGTACTGAACCTGTATATGAGATATGATTCCCTGTATTTCCTGTCCCTCGGCGAGCGGAAGTTTCCCTGCAGTATATAGAGTTTCAGAACGTCGAAATTATGACCTGCCATATTAAAATACTGCGTCACTGCCTTCGGCAGGTTATTCGCGGAGTCCGCGCTTAATCTAACATTAATTGGTTGCCCAGTTACGCCGATGTATTGCTTGTGACAGAGTGAACATTCCAACATATAAATAACGTTTTTGTAATAAAGTTATTTGTGGAGAATGAGCTTCCGAGCTTGACAGAACTATGTGCAAGGTTAAGGAACCACGCAGCTTAGTGTACACGTGGGGAGAAAAATGGAATAGAAATCGGGGAGCTGAAGGGAGCAACAGCCTTCCCTAGAGGGGAGACGGCCCGCACTTTTTGTTCTTTTGTGGCGGCCGAGGTAGAGGGTGGGGGAGGGGGGGCAGAAGAGGAGTGAGTTGAAAAAGAGCCAGAACTATGGGAATCACAGGAAAGTTGGAGCTTATAAGCTGGAGGAGAGATCTTCATAGAGGCCATTGTAAAAACCTTAGAGAAACTATTACAAGTAGAGGTGGTAGGTATCCCCTGGGGCATACCTCTGTGGTTTGGGCTACTCTCTGCACAGCGGTCTGTTGCGGGCGACGTTGCCTTGCTGCAGCCGCGCTCGTAGCTCTGCGATTCACTTCAGCAAAAAGCCGCACCTTGCGACGAGGCGCCATCAGGTATATCGAAGAGCCAAGTCAGGTTGCTGTCGGCGCTGCGCACGTCGCCTGTGGCGTGACGCATGGCACGATATGACAAAACTGATTCACGAGGCAGCGCTTAGTATTAATGATGAAGGGCCGCCGCCAGTTACAGACACCGGTGGCGGCGCACAACTACGGCGCCAGAAACGGCCGTTGTTGTGACCTCATAACAGCTTAGGCTGTAAAATGTTGATTTTCTCCAGGTACCCCTCTCCATCACAAATACTTGTCGCCAGTACGTGTGCGGAATAGCGACCAAATAAAGACGAGGGAACTGATGGCTCTATTATGCAGCCTTTTCCTCCTCTCTCGGAAAACTGAGGGCCTTTCAGCACGATTAGATATCGGCCCGTAGCCAGGTCCGATTCTGTGGCTATCCATCGTGCTAGCAAGTTGTCTAGTCTCTGGCTAACTCTTCCTTCTTTTCGCACGTGACTCCTTGCATAGGATGCCGCTCAATAGTGATTTTAACCACATGCTTCTGCGAGGGCCCCTCATTACAGCACCACACGACTCAAGCGATCTCGCAGGGCACATTTCAAACCTGATCAAGAGTTACGACTAGTTACATCAACTCCACACAGCCCAAAAAGCCCACGTTACGGAGTTGAGGCTTCGCCTTCCTCCCGACGTGGAAGCGGCCCGCTGTCCACCCTCATTAAAAGAGTCGGGGTGACTTCCTCAGCACCCAATAAAGTTTACTGCATATCTACCCATATCAGCTCTAAATTAAATATATTCCTCCCGTCTTATTGTGCATTAGCGTGTTCGCTTTCATCAATGTAAGGAAATATATCCTGATTTACAGCACATCTGAAAAATTGTTCGCGAGCGGTAGGCAGTCCCTTTAAAATTTATCGCAGCCTAATAGAAAAACCCACCTTCACATTGATGGATCATTTTCCATGGTTTCGCTGTGGTTTCTTCTTGTGCCGCTTCACAGTCAGAATTATTTCTTCTCCGCAATACGTATACTACACGACCCAAAAATTTTGTTTAAGTGGCTATCGCATTTGTATATTCACTCGGGTACCTACACCGATATAGAAGAGATTATCAAAGGCCGCCGCTCACGTGAATAAAGCAGGAAAAAATATCGTTGTGCACGAATGATGAAATCCGACAGTGTAACAAAACAGCGCAGCGACATTATTTTAGAAGGGCATAAAGCTGGGCTTGTTGCTTCATATCGATCTCCTAAAGCGCATAACGACAAGGGACGAGGCTTGTAGACACACACAGTGCTGCGCGTGTCTACTCATCTCGTCCCTTTTCCTTTTGCGCTTAAGGTGTGATATTATTTTGTAGGAGGCCCGGTCCCTCTATTTCATCTTTATATTTTTAATTTCATTTTTTCGATATTTCAGTGAAACAGGCTTCCTTATTCGGCTCATGCTGCCACATTCACACCAAGTCCTGGATTGTAAACCCCCGTTGTCGTCTCTAATGCATGGTAGACTGAGTTGTGTGTGGAGCATGTGGCTGGGGGCTTTACAGACATATGTGCGGTGTGAACATTACAATACCAACACTACCGCAAGGCCCA
>CM023484.1:85314253-85414171 GCA_013339685.2 Hyalomma asiaticum
CAAGATTTTTCTGAAGTCTGCATCATGAATTTCCTGAAACTGCCTCAAGGCCTCCTTCCTCTTAGCACTCTTTTCCAGGTAATAAAATATATCTACAAGAACTTCGTCCACTTTTGCTGGAAGGCACACTGCTCCCTTCTCAGCTGCCAAGTTTATTAAGTGGCATGCGCACCCGATTTTAATCAAATTTTCTTGGACTTCCGTCAGCACCGCTGCCACGCCATTTTTTTACCAAGCATCACGTTGGCGTTGTCGGAACAAAACGCTACACAGTTCGTGACCGGTATATGAAACGACGCGAGAGCCTCCAGAATTAGGTTGCCTATGTTGCGACCACTTGCTTGTCCCGTCAACGTACACAAAGAAAGTAGTCGACTCTCAAGTAAGCCAGACTCCCCCACGTATGTCACCATGATCGGGTACAACTGCGAGTGGCTATCATTACTGCCGTCGATGGCAACCGAGAAAACTTTTTGCTTCAAGGAACTCACTATGCGCTCCTGAGTATGGTTTGCCATCTCGCCAACAATTGCACTTGTCTTGGTTCTCGCACAGCCGTACCGCTTTGCGACATCCGAAGTAGGGAACATCTTTCGTAGCAGGGGACCCACGTGGTCAGAGACGGTCAATGGAAGGTTATGTTCCAGCAGAAACCCAGTGAAGAGACATTCCGCTCGGATCACGTCACTATCAGAGTTCCGCTTTGAAAAAAACTGTCCCAGCTGCTGCTGCTTTTCTTGGCATTGCACGTGACTTACGTGTTTCTTGGATGAAACGTGAGCGACAACGTCGGTTTTGCCTCCGTGAGAAACGCTGATGTCGCAGCCACACACCGCGCAGAACGCAAATGCTTGCCCTTCCTCGATTCCACGATGCAGGGGAATTCGGATGTGTACTGCTTCAAAAACACCTGTAAGTACTGTTTTCGCTCCCGCTCTTTACTAAGAGCCATGGCTGACAGCAAACCAAGACACCAACACCACTGCTCCGAAGCACGCCAACTCAACTGCTAACAAAGCACAACATGGCGAACATCGCAAGCTCGATCAACTGAGTGATGGCGATGGCAGTTGGTTTTGATTAGTCTCACCAAAGTTGCCAGACCAACAGTAAATTTTCTGCTAAAAACGGCTAAAAATTTCCGCAAAACTACGTTTTTGCACGCTTCCCGGAAGATTTTTGCGTCAACTGTACAACCGTACAAAGGGGTCAAAATTCGTACATTGTACGGGTAATCCGGAAGACTTGGCAGGTCTGCACATTTCTTGTACTCCATCATTATACCATAAATCGTGTTTTCCATGGATGGGCATGCTTAGAACAATGGAAAGTTGAGCTGGTTGATAGGAGTCCAGTGCAAAAAAAAGAGAGAGAGAAAGAGAGAGATAGGGGGATACGGGGGGGATGAAGCAGAAAGGCTTGCCGACATAGACACAAAAGATGGGGAACAGACAATAAAAATGACGCTGACAGTAGAGTCTGGGAACTCTTGTAAACTTGCCTTCACGCCTAAGTTTTTCTACGATGGTTCTGTACCTCGTTTACGTTTATTTGGTGCCCTCGTTCTATACACGCAATCCTAGCATAGTTCCCGCCAAGCACATTTCCTTGCTTGCTTGACTCGTACTTCAGTTGTCCTGAAACATCTGTTGCCGCGCTTCTGTGTACAGGCGACATATCAAAAGCACGCAATATATATAGGGAAATTCAGCGTAAGGGTTTGTTTTTGCTGTTCATGATACTTTGCCAGCATGCCGTCACAACAGGACATTGAAGCCGTCTTATCTTCCGGACATTACATTGGAATTTTTCATACTGTTTGCTTAAAAACCGAGCCCGTTCAACGCAGATGTGTAGTGTGAAACGACACTGTACGCGGCAAGCCCAACTTCTTCATAGCCTCATCTTATTTCCGAGGGCGTTGAGCGGTACTCTGAATGAACACAACAAGATACATTTGCCCAATTTCATCTTGCCATTTTATTTGGGTTTGGGTTTCTTGCTTACAATGATGTACTGTACACTGCTTCATTTGTGACTGCCAATAAACATTGTATGCTTACTTGTTTGGTGTTTTTACTGCTAGTTGGGGCCTCTCGGTCACCTGGTGACATTATACGAATGTTTGTACGCACGTTAGAGTACCCTACACGCGAATAGTGCCCCGAAAGGGCAGCGAGCGAGCACCGCGACCAGGCGTACGCGCCAGGAACGCAGCCGCCATATTGCACATAAACAATGATACAGTGCCTAGAAATATACTTTTATTTCTAGGCACTATAACAATGATGATTATGTGGCAACCAGCCCACGTAACTACAGCGCCGCCGCCAACATCCGGGTCCCGTCAGCACTCGCCGCCTCGCTGCAGTGCATAGAGCCAATAGAGCCACGGCCGCCCCGGCTGCTGATCCCACTACCTCCTTCTAGAACACCATAACTAGGCGGAGAGGCGAAGTCGGCGCCACTTGTCTATATGCTGTTTCACTAGTTGCACGCACGAAAGCCAAGCCTATGGGGCCATCGAGCGCAAAATTCTTCCGAATGCCATTGTTCGGACACGCACCTGTGAGGCCATACTTCCAATAGTGGCCCCTCTTCATCTTCTCCTTCAAAGGCTGCAGCTGGAACTGCAGCGCTCACCAATGGCAGATGACAAGCCGCGGAAGGACACGTTTAACACGTGTCCACGCTCCGGATTGGCCAAAGAGGCCTGTAGCTTCCACAGTGCTGCACGGACTATAGTGGAGATCAGGGGCGCCGACCACTAGGAGAGCAGTGGTCCGCGCTGGGTGCGCCTCGTACTTGCAGCGCCGCACGAATGAAAAGCGCAGTACTACGCGCCAGTACAGGCAGACAAATTCGAAGGTAGCGCGCCACTTGCGCCACCCCGAAAGCAGCGAAAAGTACGAATTGATCTTTTTTTTATTGCGAAATGGGCTTGCCCTTAAGGCATAGTTTATGGTGTGTTATGTTAAATGTGTGCTGCAAGCCCTGTGTTGTGTATGAACTGAAGTAGTGTTTTGTGGTATCTGTTGTGTATCCAACGATCATAACTGGTCGCGGCACTGTATCGGAGACCGTCTTGTTTAAGGAGACGAGAGCGCTCCCAATGGAATCCTTTGCATGTCCATATGAGATGGCGTTCGTCACGGGAACAGAACAATAAGGGCATGTGTCACCAAGTGGTATGGTGCACCAGTTCCACGTAGAGATTACAGCCGGTGTAAGGGCCACCCCGGCCCGAAGTCTCCTAAGCACAACTTCCTCCGCCCTAGTAAGGTGATGGGGGAGGAAGCAGACACACGCTGGGATAAGAGCACGTGTGTCCTGCCGGAGAAAGTTCTTACGGGCGCAAAGGGAGGTGGGGGGTTGGGGCGGGAGGGGAATGGATGGGGAATGTGGATTAGGAGGAAAGTGTGCCGCCTGGTCGGCAGCAATGTTGTGAGGGTTCGCAGCATGTCTTTGTACTCAGTGTACCTTGACGCACGTAGTTGTGCGATTTAGGGCGTGTATGGCTTCGCAGATTTCCATTGCCTTGTGCACTTTCTTAAGTTCTTGTGTAGCCGCTAGAGAGTCGGTGAATATATCTAGTCGCTCAAGTGTAGGTAGCTTAGAGATGGCGTCTTTCAGGGCGTTATGAATGGCTTGAAGTTTCATTACCCGAGCACTGGCTTCTTTAGATGTATAGTGTTGGTGACCACTGATGAAGGAATGCGTAGAACTGAGGAAGGACTTCGTACCGCCGTCAGGTACCTGACGGACCTGAGGCGACGAACTGATCTTGCACGCTACAAAAAGGTGTCTTATAGGGTGAACTACACTTTTTCAGCAGATTATGTATATCTGCGCGGGCTGGTTCTGTTACACTAGAAAATTGACAAACACACTGTTTGTCAATTGTCACAACGCATTGTAAGCATGTGTCATGCATATTTTTATTCCTACTGTTCCCGGCCAATCAGAACCTGCAGCAAAGCCAGCATGGTGATGTCACACCCGCTCGGAGAAACTGTTGATGTACGGCGCTGCAGTCAGTGCGGAACCCGATTTCAGGTACATTTGTGTTTCGGTCATCATAAAGTCCCACACAAAGCAAAGGTACAATAAAATCAACGTGCGTAAAATGCGTTTCGGGGCCCCTTTAAAGGGCAACTCTGGCGGTTTTTTCACCATGTTCTGATATCAATGTTTTCCAATGGTACTGAAAGCCCTGTAACCGCGAGGGTGGTTCAGTTTGCTTAGAAACGCACTAATAATTTTAAATAAGCAATTAAAAGTCGTCTTCAAACCGAAACCAAAACGGGTAGACGCTTCGTACAGCGTGTGTGGTGACATCACAACCTTCCCGTCACCAGAAATATGGAACTGACGCCACAGAAATGGTAGTGGCGAGGTCATCCGACGATATATGGAGTTATGCCAGATTTTCCGGCTCATCAACAAGGTTGCCACAAGACAACAAGGCATGAAAGAAGACAGCCTGCTGCGGTTAACACAGTCCTTTGCGATTAGCCACGTTGCGTACGTGGCGTCCTATCACAACTGGCGGGCGGACGAAAAGAAGACAATTGACGCTGCATTCCGCAAGGCATACAAGAGCGCCATAGGGCTATACCATCACACAAGCACGGAGCACATGCTCGCTTTGGGCGTACACAATACGCTCGAAGAGATCATGGAGGCCCAACGAACAGCGCAGTACCATCGCCTAGCTCAAACCAGAACGGGGAGAGCCATCCTGAACAGGATAGACATGGAAATTTCTCAATGAACGCGCTATCAGCTCGCAAAGAAGGAGAACGCGTCCTCACCCGCGAACTAAATTAATCCGGAACTCGGCACGATCTACGATGAACGTCCGGAGCTTCGCCCACTCATCATTATTCACTCCGTGGATATGCTGTGAATTTTTTTAATAGAACAACTGGCGATGCCCATGGACTGTTGGATGGCTGTACTACACCGCGCTTTAGCATGTCACCCACTTGTTCATCAATGACGGAGCGTTCAGTCGATGATAAGCGGTTTGGCCGCTGCCGCAGCAGTGGGTGAGCACCTGTATCGATGCGGTGACGGACAGTCGAAGTTCGGCCGAGAGTGCTGCTGTGGGTGTCGAAAGGATCACGAAATTTGGCAAGTAGGTCGAAGGGTTCGTCGCGTTGCGTTGGGGTTAAGCCGTTGTCAACGACATTGCGGAAAATCTCTTTGTGCAATGGCGCAGTTGGAGAAGAGTAGGAGAAGGTGTTCATCTCTGCCGATCCATATGGGTCGTCTAACATAGTAATGGATTCGTAAGGCTCCCGAGTGCCGACAGACTCACCGCGAAGCTATGTTATCGGGAACGGGAATCAGTTACAGAAAAAAAAGGCTAGTCGCACAATCTTCAAGGGCAGGCAGAGCAGTTGGAGCAGTACAAGCTGGCGATTGATGAAAGCAGTGGACGGTGTGAAGAGTACACTGACGTCGGAGGGTGCGGAACAGCATACAGGTGCAATGACAGACGTCTGCGGAGGGACCCGGATGTCATCTGCGACAACCAACTTGGCGCGAGAGGACAGAATGTTGTCAGATATGGGGCCGCCAAGTGAAGAGAAAGTGTCTTGTTCTCGGAAACTGTAGTAACCCACTGCGGCAGGCCGCAGCAATAACGACGCGCTAGCTGGTGGTGGAACAACAACGTTTATTCAGACACAGCTGCCGTAATATATAGTGCAGGGGGGAAGGGAAACCTAGGAGATATCATAATGCGCGCGCACAGCTGTCTTGGCTGGTGGGCCGCGATGAACAACTCAACAATCATAACATTCCTTCCCTCTTAATTTAGAACCGTTGTATGGGCTTGCGAGTTCGTGCAGATCGCCATAAAGGTGGTTGTGCAAGGTCAGCGGTTTCCGCGGCGGCGCTAACGTCAGGTTCCGGCAGCGATGATTGAGCTGAGTCGTCCGTCAGGCCCGTCAGTGTTTGTTCAGTCGCGCTATTCGCTGGTCGCGGGTCGCTGGTTGCTCCAGCCCAAGCGGCAGTACACGAGTCATCTTGCCCGTCGAACTTTTCACTTGCCGTGGTTCCATTCGTCCTTCTAGGCGTACCTTCAGGACGGTGGCGGACTTGGTCGAGATGACGTTGCACTACTCCGGCTTGCCCCGCAGGGGCGCCTGCGCAAGCAGGCGTTTGGTGTGTAGCGTCACCACGGACCCGAGCTAACGGGGGGTTTTTCCCCTCCCACGTCTCGCCGTACGTGGCTTTGCCGTGTCCGGGGAAAAGGGGATCCTGGGGGTTGAGCCGACGCCGGGTGATTGGACCTTTAAGGTCCCCCGGAAGAGGCAACACACCCCTTTGGCCCCGGCTTCACGTAGACGGCACCCCTGGGCTGACCCACCCAGGGGAAATCGGCAGTCGCCTTTCCTATCTCTCTCTCCCTATATCTTCGCCTTTCTCTCGAACTTTTTATCTGTCCTGTCCTCTCCTCTCTTCAGTTTACTTCCGTGTTTCATGGCGGCAAGGGTTAACCTGGTGTAGGTACCCAACCTTGGGTAGTTAGATTAGGTTATAGTAGCAGCGTACGGCTGGCGTCGTGCAGGCTTGGTGACAAGTAGTGCCGCGTCCCCTTGTTGGGCTCCGTGGTGGGTGGTCGGCGCTGTTGCCGAAATATTACATCTTTTTATGGCTTCACAAACATCGTTTATTCTTGATCGGTCTCGTAAAAGAGGCCGCACCGAGGCAACTTTTCATTTCAATACACAGACTAAAGCATCCTTTCCAAAGTACCATGTCATCCACAGCGAAAGTACCCCAGCAAGAAAGCTGTCTCCATTTTTGGTGGCCAAGTGCCTGAAAGAAAAAATTGGGCCTAAGTACAAAGCTTCCAAAATGTCAAATGGTGACTTACTCCTAGAACTTGCCGAAATTGACCAAGTGTCAAAGCTTTCCGAACTTGCCCGTATTGGTGATACTAACATTACAATTACTGTTCACCGGTCTCTTAACACCAGCCGGGGAGTAATATCTGAGGAGGATTTCTTAGGTCTTGGTGACGATGAGCTCCTTGAGGGGTTTCAGGATCAAAACGTAATAAAGGTACAGAGAATAATAATCCGCCGCAATGATCAAGAAGTCCCTACAAAACACGTCATACTTACTTTCGGAACAAGCGAAATGCCCACCTCTCTTGAGGCAGGCTACATGAAAATCAATGTGAGACCCTATATCCCCAATCCTAGACGGTGCTTCAAATGTCAAAGATTCGGCCACGCATCCCACTCATGTAGAGGCAAGGAAACATGCGCGAAATGCAGCCAAAGTGACCACACAGCTGAAAATTGCACGTCATCGCCACTCTGTGTGAACTGCAAAGGGGATCACCCAGCATATTCCCGATCTTGCCCATTCTGGAAGAACGAAAAAGAAGTTATCGCGTTAACAGTCAAAGAAAAGATATCGTTTTATGAAGCGCGAAAGCGGCTGTCGTACCTTTTCCGTAGAAGTTACGCCGATGTGACGCAGTCGGGGGCAGCGTCACAGAGGCCTCACACGTCCTCCGTGTCCACACAAAGTGGGCCAGTTGGAACTCCTTCCGCCCCCTTAATGGATGCAGCATCTGCTGCTCCATCAACCTCACAGGGCCCACAGACTCCGGTCTCGCAAGGCCCCAAAATTAATCGAATGTCAAGGCCTGAGACTCGTGTTTCAGTGCCAAACTCTCGATCATCCAGCGCCTCTGACAAGGCGATGGAGATCGACTCAAATGCCTCGGTGTCGTCGACACCGAAGGACAAGCGCTCTCTCGAGCGCGCCAAGCAGGACAAAGTCCCAATAACCAGACTACACAAGCGATAACCATAACGGTGATCGCATTTGTCTGTTATCTCAGTTTTAATAATGTCACCCATCAACTTTTACTTTAACAGCACAACCACCATACGTATATTTGCTGAATTTTAATTCATCATGGCTTTCATCATACATTGGAACTGCAGAGGCCTAATACACAATTTGGGTGACATAAAGGACATTATCAACAAGTATTCACCAGTTGCTTTCTGTCTCCAAGAAACAAACCTAGGAGCGAAAAACACACAATTTCTGAAAGGTTTTACAGTAGTCCGTAAAGACCGCGAACACTCCAACCGACTATCGGGAGGTGTCGCCATAGTAGTGCAGGGCAGCACCCCTACCCGAGATATTAAAATAAACACCTCTCTCGAGGCTGTTGCTGTCAGTGTTTTAGCACACAAAACTATCGCCACCTGTTCAGTGTATATTCCGCCTCATCAACACATAACTCTCAGAGAACACGAGGACATAACTGCACAACTGCCAAAACCATTCGTTTTAGTTGGTGACTTTAACGCCCATTCTACCCTGTGGGGCAGCGAAAAAACTGACTACAGAGGACAACTCATCGAAGATTTTATCCTCTCGAATGACATTTGCCTTTTAAACTCTGGTGCTTTTACTTATTTCTCACCAACTTCGCGTTCTTTTAGCTGTTTAGACCTAGCGTTTTGCTCGTTTGTCACTTTTTACTGATTTTAAATGGGAAGTCATAGGGGCGTCATATGGCAGTGATCATTTACCGGGCCTTTTAAAACTCATACCATCATACCCAATTTTAGTCGAGAGGCCTCGCCGGTGGATATTACACCGTGCAGATTGGCCAACCTTTATGAATGAGGCAAAGCTCGAAAATGCCTTTTCGCCAGAACTGTCCATTAACGAACTCAATAAAAAGTTTATTGAGGTGATAATTTCAGCGGCAGAGAAAACAATACCACAAACCTCCGGCACTCTGCGTAAAAAAATGACTCCATGGTGGACAGATGAGTGCACCGAAGCAAAAAAACAACAAAATAGGGCGTGGGGTATCCTGCGAAGGTACCCCACATACGAGAACCTAATATATTTTACACAAGCAAAAGCGAAAGCTCGGTACATACGAAGACAGGCGGAAAGATGTTCTTTTCAAAAATATATCACATCGGTCAACAGCGCCCTCCCATCTAAACGGCTCTGGGATAAAGTAAGAAAATTTAGAGGAGACTATTCATCATACACTATACCAATGCTTACAAGTCCAGATGCACAAACAACAATACAAGAACAGGCTAACATATTAGGTGAACACTTTTATAACATCTCAAGCTCTGCAAATTACACAGATAGATTTCTTAAACACAAAGAGTCCGCAGAAAAGCAGAGACTGCCCTTCACGGCCGCCTCAAATGAAGCATATAACTATCCCATAACAATACATGAATTGAACAGAGCACTCTCCACCGGTAAAAAAACAGCAACAGGTCCTGACCGCGTCCACTACGCAATGCTAGCACACTTATCACAAGCATCTGTGGAAGCACTTCTCCAATTTTTTAATAAAATATGGGAAACAGGTATAATGCCACAACAGTGGAAACATGCCATAGTTGTTCCATTTCTAAAAACAGGCAAGCCTCCAACTTCCCCTAGTAGCTACAGGCCCATTGCATTGACGAGTTGTATCGCGAAAACATACGAGAGTATTATAAACATCAGACTCACATTTATCCTTTACTCAAAACGCTTAATAGACCCACACCAGTGTGGTTACAGAAAGGGTTGTGCTACGACTGACCATCTTGTCAGACTAGAGCAGGAAATACGCGATGCCTTTTTATACAAACAGTATTGTCTCGCAGTTTTCTTCGACCTAGAGAAAGCCTATGATACGACGTGGCGATATGGTATTCTTAGAGACCTTGCTGATCTAGGGATCCGTGGGAGAATGCTAAACTGTCTGAGTGACTTCTTAGTGAACAGAACATTTCAGGTACGTCTGGGCACCGTATTGTCCCGCATATTTGTCCAGGAAAACGGTGTACCGCAAGGCTGCATACTAAGTACAACTCTTTTTATTATCAAAATTAACTCCGTTAACAAGGTCATACCACACACAGTCATGTCCTCTGTCTACGTTGATGATTTACAGATTGCCTGTCGCGCCTCGAACCTATCCACAAGTGAGAGGCAACTCCAAATTACCATCAACAAGCTGACAATATGGGCTGATCAAAACGGCTTTCGTTTCTCCACGCAAAAAACTGTCGCCGTTCTCGTTACCCAGAAGAGAGGCTTGCACCCGGACCCAGTCTTGAATCTAAACAACACCATATTGCCGATTAAGTCACAACATAAGTTTTTAGGTATTACTTTCGACAAAAAGCTGAATTTCCTGCCCCACATAGCTTCTTTAAAAAGTAAGGCGAACAAAGCACTAAATGTCATGAAAGTATTGTCCCACAAGCGCTGGGGTTCCGACAGACAATGTATGCTGCGGATCTATCGGTCTGTAGTGCGAAGCATGTTAGACTATGGCTGTGTTGTGTACGGCTCAGCACGAGAATCGTACATTAAACGTCTTGATCCCGTGCACCACCTCGGCCTACGTCTGTCGTGTGGTGCTTACAGGACATCACCAGTGCAGAGTTTGTACGTGTACTGTAATGAACCCCCGTTGTGTCAACGAAGAGCACTACTAACCATATCATATGTTCTTAGAATCAAGTCATCACCTGAACACATATGTCACGACTTTCTTTCTAAATGTACCACGCGGTCACACTACCTGAACAAACCTCACCTAATCAGGCCACTTAATTTACGGGTCGAAGAACTCTGCCAGACGTATGTCATCCCTGAATATGTACTGAGCGTTGCTCCAAAATCCCCCAGGGTGCCACCATGGTTTGATTTCACACAACTCTGTGATTTGTCACTTGCCCATCTGAAGAAGAGTAACACACCACCAGAACACATAATACAAGAATTCCGTGCACTACAATTTAAGTACAGTGATTACAGAGAATATTATACAGACGGCTCCAAAACAAAAAACCATGTCGGTATTGGGATCGTGACTGAGGAAAGTGCAATTAGCACCAGACTGCCTCAATACATGTCCATATTTACAGCTGAGGTATTTGCCCTGAGAGAGGTAGTTCAGAAAATAATTACGGGTAAACATAACAAGGCGATAATATACACGGACTCGTTAAGCGCATTAAAAGCTCTGCATTTCAGGTCTGAATGTGAGCCCTTAATAGGTGACATTTTAAATATGGTGTCATTAAATAATCAGGAAGTGCGGATTCGTTTTTGCTGGGTCCCAAGCCATGTTGGGATACCTGGCAATGAAAAAGCGGACAAATTCGCTTCTTCGGCAGCTCATCAAACCGTCACTAAAGCTAAAATACCTCTGAAAGACAGCCAGCGAGTAATAAAACTAGCTCTATCAACAAAATGGCAACAACACTGGGACACATACACAAGTAATAAACTCAACCTAGTCAAACCAGTGCTTGGGGAATGGAAAAACTGTCATCACCAAGAACGGTTCATGGAAGTAACATTATGTAGGCTGCGAATCGGACATACTCACCTGACACACAACTATTTACTTGCGAACGAACCCCAACCAAAATGTGAAGGCTGCCAAGAACCACTTACAGTTATACATTTATTAATCTTGTGTCCTCGCACTGAAAAACAAAGACAAAAATACTTCGGCGCACTATATAAAACACACACACCTCTCCACCCATCCTTGCTTCTAGGAGATGACTCGCTTGTACCGATTTCGGCTGTCTTTGGTTTTCTAGAAGAATGTCGCCTTTTACATAAGCTTTAGGTATGCACCTCGCTAATAGTCATATCTCAACACCTTGTGGCTGGCGCATCATAGCCTGAGTTGCTTTTGCGCCAAAAAACCCGACTTAACTAACTAACTAACTACTCCGGCTTGAGTTTCCACATTCACCATCCTGGCTCCGGACGTGGATTGCACGTGCCCCGGTGTCCACTTTGGCCCGGTGCCATAATTCCGCACATATACACTGCTGCCTGGCGATACAGCCCAGTCGTCTATGCCTGTCGCGGAAGATGTGGACCTGGCCGGCAAACACGTGTCCAGACGCGAACGTAGCTGGTAGCCCAGTAGCAATTCTGATACTTTCCTTCCCTTTGGGGGGTGCGCCTATAATTGAACAACAACCGTAACAGGTTGTTGTTGTTGTTGTTGAACAACAACCGTACAACCGTACAAGCCATCCTTGACAGTCCGAACTGCCCTTCGGCGCAAATTCTAGTTCTAGTTCACCCAGCATGGGCAATTTTCCCGCGCAGCACGACAACTTTATTCGAGGTGCCTTCAAACGCGGCCACTGTGCGTCATGTCGCTCGTACACTTGGCGCGATATCACGCACACTGGAGACCCTGTGTCGATTCCCATGTGTAGTTCCACGGCTCCCCAGCAAAACGTTCGTCGTATCGGTGGTTTCAAACCGTTTTTCTTTTGCGAGATTACGGTCCAAATGTGTGCCATACTGGCTTAATCGCTATCGTCATGACTAGACGCGGTTTGAACGGTTGTCAATGCTTTTACACTATGATCCCGCGTTCCCCTCTGCCTTTCTGCTGTCGGCGGTGAGTCAGGACACAATCTGGCTAAGTGTCCGAGCCGCTCGCAACGAAAAGAAAGCGCTTTTGCCCACCGGTAGGCGCTATCGTTATGCCTTGTGCTTCCGCATGTGTCCGCACGATAGCTCCTCTCTTCTGTCGTGGTTGTCCTGAAATGACTGATGACGCGCTTGCATTCTGAGCACTGTTGGCAATTCCACGCTCATCTCTTTAGCGTCCCTTTCCGCTGCTTCCGCTGCAATGACTATAGCTTCGGTCTCTTGTAGTGTCAACAACCCTCCCTTCGTCAGCAGCTGCTTGCGCAGGCTATTTGAGCGTACGCAGAAAATAATGCAAGCCCTTAAGATTCGGTCCAATACATTGGCAAAATTGAACATGTCAGCTATGGGCCGTACGTCGACAAGGGATGCTTGAATTGCCTCCCCTCCTGTTGGCACCGTGTAAAACACTAGTAGCTCTCTGCTGTTTCGCGACGCTTTGGGTCGTAGCTATTCATAACTGTAACTGCTTCGTCATACGGGAGTAAACTGAAGGTTTCCGGCGCGATTCGACCACCTAGAACTTGCACCGTTTACGTGATGAGAGCAGCCACAAGCAGCGCGCGTTCCTTCTTTGAGTCGGCGGTTTCACTGGCTTCAAAATACGCTTCAGCCCTGAGAAGATAGGGTTTCCACTTATCTCTGGTCTCGTCGAACATCGGTAGCTGGAAACTGGCCATGGTTCTCCTCTGAGGTTCACGTAGCGGCATTGCGGATGCACCCCTGTGTTGGGCTACTTTCACCGCATGGTTGGTATCCGCGACCTCGTCGCCACTGCAGCAACCCACTGCGGCAGGCCGCAGCAATAACGACGCTCGGTGGTGGACCTTTAAGGCCCCCGGAAGAGGCCAACACACCCCTTGTGGCCCGGATTCCCTGTAGACGGCACCCCCCGGACTGACCCACCCGGGGGAAATCGGCAGTCCGCCTTTTCCTCTCTCTCCTCTCACATCTTCGCCTTTTCTCTTACCTTTCCATCGTTCCTGTCCTCTACTCTCTTCGATTATGTTCCACTTTTCCTGGCGGCAAGGGTTAACCGGTGGTGGAGAGGCCTACCGTAGGTTAGTTCAATATAGGTTTTATGGTGGCTGCGTGACGGCTGGCGCTGTTGCCAGGCATGTTACCAGCCCTGCCCGCGTCCCCGCGGTGTTGGACTCCGTGGTGGGTGGTCGGCGCCGTTGCCGAATATATATATGTATTGATGGCAAGGTCTCTTTCCGCACTTTCCGATCGCCCCCATAAAAGGGGGCGCACCGATGACATTTTCAAGTTCACTGGACGACAACCAGCTACCTTTCCTCTTTATCACGTTATTCATTGTGAAACTCCGAACAAGACTGTCAGACAGCTATCCCCCTTTCTGGTGGCCAAGTGCCTCACTGAGGCCATAGGAGAAGGGTATAAGGCAAACCGACTAGCAAGTGGCGACATCCTCCTCGAAATCAAAGAAAAAAATCAACATGACAACCTTAAGAATCTAGTCAGATTTGGGGACTTCCCCATAACCGTAAGCCCTCACCGCTCACTGAACTCCGTCCGAGGTGTTGTCTCTGACGATGACCTTAAAGATCTTACAGATGCAGAGCTCTTGGAAGGATGGAAAGAACAAAATGTAACACAGGTTCAGCGCATAAAACTAAGACGAGACAACCAAGAAATTGCTACAAAACACTTAATAGTCACCTTCGCATCAAGCGTACTCCCGGAAACTCTCGAAACAGGCTACATCAAACTTCAGGTGAGGCCATACATCCCAAATCCTCGGCGCTGCTTCAAATGCCAGAGATTCGGACATGGCTCCCAAAGTTGCCGCGGCAAGCTGACATGTGCAAAGTGTGGTGCCAACGACCATGCAGCAGACGACTGCACAGGCACAGTCCATTGCGTAAACTGTCAAGGCGATCATCCGGCCTACTCTAGGTCATGCGATACATGGAAACGAGAAAAAGAGGTCATAAGTATAAAGGTTAAAGAAAATATCACTTACAAAGAAGCACGTCAGAGAGTTTTCCTTACTTTTTGGCAAGAACTTATCTTACGCCGGAGTGGTGCGACAGGGGGCAGCGCCACAACGGCTTTCGGCGTCGACCTGTGCTACTGGAACAGATAGCGCAGGACGGCCACCAGCCCCCCAGGTGAGCGTAGCCATAGCTGCCTCACCCTCACAAAAGAGTCTGGCCACACCTGTGGCCAATGCTTGCCCTGGCAAGAGCCAGCGCAACTCTGATGCGAAGGCGGCCCCATCGACCTCTGGGTTGGTGGGCGCCAAGGTCTCGCCCTCAAAAGCGAGACTCCAAAAGAAAACACGCTCGCAAGAGCACGTGTCCAATGTCTCGCAAGAGCCAATGGACACTACCAGTAGTCAGATGGCGCAGCCAGCGCCAAAGGAGCGGCGAGACTTGCTCGACCGCTCCAGGAAAGAAAAAATCCCTATTACAGGGCCTGAAAAGGCTCTCTAAAATATATTCTCACTTCGAACACACAGCCCAACTTTCACTTACAATATGGATGCAGTAATACAATGGAACGTCCGTGGTCTACTTCGAAACTTGGATGACATCCAAGAACTTCTTCGGAAATTTAATCCGAAGGTGCTATGCGTGCAAGAAACGCACCTAAGTTCGAAAAACACCAACTTCCTCCGACAGTACATACGTTGTCACCCCTTCTGGTGGAGTAGCCATCATCGTCGACAAAGGCATAGCATGCCAGCACTTGCAGCTCCGAACAGCCTTAGAGGCTGTAGCTGTCCGGGCTGTCCTGTTTAATAAGCTCATAAGCATCTGCTCTATCTACATACCTCCAAGTTATCAACTGCACAAAGAGGAATTACAGTTATTGCTAGAGCAATTACCCGAACCTTTCCTTCTCCTTGGTGATTTTAATGCGCACAATATCTTATGGGGCGACCGTCGCTGCGATGCACGAGGTCGTTTGATCGAGAAACTTCTTATCTCCTCTGGGACATGTCTGTTGAATGCAAAGGAACCGACATTTTATAGTTTCACCAGCAAGACGTACTCATCCATAGACCTTAGCATTGTTTCACCGAACCTTTTACCGGATCTCCATTGGGAAGTCATTAAAAACCCTTATGGAAGTGATCACTTCCCCTTAATACTGAGAACAACACCAAACAGGAATGGACTGCAGCCACAGGCACCTCGTTGGAATGTTGATAGAGCAGACTGGGAGAAGTTCCAAACCCTTACTAGCGGAATCTCATGGGCTGACATGTCTTGCTTAGGAATCGATGGTGCTGTTCAATATTTTACCACTTTCCTAATCAATGCAGCATCTGAAAGTATATCCGAGGTTGCAGGTGTGCCGTGTAGACGCCGCGTTCCGTGGTGGAACGAAGAATGTCGCAACGCTCGTAAAAATCAAAACAAAGCATGGGCGTTGCTACGTGACTCGCCCACAGCGGAGAACCTAACAAATTTCAAGAAGATCAAGTCTGAGGGCCGGAGAACCCGCCGACACGCCAGAAGAGAAAGTTGGCAAAAGTTCATAACAGGCATAAACTCCTATACAGATGAGTCTAAAGTATGGAATAGGGTTAACAAGGTGAGAGGCCGGCAGACATATTCTATACCTCTCGTAAACACAGAGGGAGACAGCTTGGAGGCCCAAGCAAACTCCCTTGGAGCACACTTCGAACTTGTTTCCAGTTCCTCACATTACTCCGAAACATTTAAAAGGTACAAAGTAAGAATAGAAGGTCAAAAGTTACAACGAAAGTGCACAAAAAATGAGGCATACAACCAGCCATTTGGTTTAGCTGAGTTGCAGGCATCACTTAACAGTTGTAAAAAATCTGCTCCAGGTCCTGACCGCGTAATGTATGAGATGCTGAAACACCTCCCTCCCGATACACAAAAAACTCTTCTGTCCCTCTACAACGCAGTATGGTCGTCTGGTAAGATTCCGTCTAGTTGGAAGGAGGCGATTATAGTTCCTATTTTAAAGCAGGGTAAAGACCCGTCTATGGTTTCCAGCTACAGGCCCATAGCACTGACAAGCTGCCTCTGTAAAGTGTTCGAAAAAATGGTAAACCGCAGACTACTGCATTTCTTAGAAGCCAACAAATTGCTCGACCCATACCAGTGTGGTTTTCGAGAGGGTCGATCTACCACCGACCACCTCATACGCATTGAGGCACAAATTCGCGATGCTTTTGTCCATAAACAATTCTTCTTGTCAATATTTCTCGATATGGAAAAAGCCTATGACACCACGTGGAGGTTTGGCATACTGAAAGACCTCTCACACTTTGGTATAGGTGGCAATATGTTTAATGTCATAGAAAGCTACTTGTCCAGTCGAACATTCCGCGTTCGAGTGGGCAATGTTCTTTCGCGCTCTTTTGTGCAGGAAACCGGCGTGCCGCAGGGTGGGGTGCTTAGCTGCACTCTGTTTATTATAAAATGAATTCATTGCGTCTGTTCATCCCGCATAACATATTCTATTCAACTTACTGTTGATGACGTCCAGATAGCATTCAAGTCATGCAGCCTAGCGATATGTGAGCGCCAGGTCCAGCTTGGCCTGAACAGGGTGTCGAAATGGGCAGACGAAAATGGGTTCAACCTGAACCCACAAAAAAGCACTTGTGTCCTTTTCTGCAGAAAAAGAGGCCTCCATCCAGAACCTGATGTTCATCTCAAGGGTCAGCGTTTACCTGTAAATACTGAACATAAATTTCTGGGCATAACTTTTGACTCGAAGCTCACGTTTGTACCGCAGATAAAACATCTTAGGCACAAGTGCATGAAGACAATGAATATTTTAAAGGTATTGTCGCGCACAGCTTGGGGCAGCGACAAGAAGTGTCTGCTCAATTTGTACAAGAGCCTCATACGTACACGTCTAGACTATGGAGCTATAGTCTATCAGTCTGCCACGCCAAGTGCCTTGAATATGCTGGACCCTGTCCATCATCTAGGTATCCGTCTTTCCACAGGTGCCTTTAGGACAAGCCCTGTGGAAAGCCTCTATGTAGAAGCCAATGAGTGGTCGCTTCAGTTACAAAGATCGTACTCCTCTTTTGTATATTTTCTCAAGGTTAGCACAGAGCTTGAACATCCTGCCTACTCTACTATGCAATGACTTGTCCAGTTCGCTCATATTTCAGAACCGTCCTGCTGTGAGAGAGCCCTACTCATTGCGTGTAAGAGGCTTGGCTGAGGAAATGGGTGTTCCACTCCTCGAATATCATCTCATGGCCCCTGCTAGGCCTCTCCCACCATGGGAGTGGAGAATTATACACACTGATGTATCTTTCATTCAAGTTACAAAACATGCCCCTGCCGCGCATATCCAGATGCACTTCCTGGAACTTAAGCATAGGTACCCTCGTCCAGAATTCTACACAGACGCATCCAAGTCGAATTCTGGTGTCTCCTACGCAGCAATTGGCCCAGGCTTTTCTGATGCAGGTGGTCTGCATCCTGAAACAAGCATATTTACAGCGGAAGCCTATGCAATACTGTCAGCAATTAAACACATCAAGGCACTAAAGATACAAAAATCAGTTATATACACAGACTCTCTAAGCGTTATAAGAGCATTAAAAACTGTCCCGAAGCGCACAAACCCAGTACTTACGTCGCTGTACTCGCTATTATGTGCCATTTATGCGTCTGAGCAGGATGTCGTGTTGTGCTGGATACCTGGGCACCGAAACATTCGAGGAAACGAGTTGGCTGACCGGTTGGCTGCAGCCGCCCACATAAATGCTTTTGAGTCATCCATGGCAGTCCCTATTCTGGACATAAAACCTCATCTTCGCAAAATGATCAGGATGCACTGGCAACGTTTGTGGGACATGCAAACAAATAATAAACTACATGTTATAAGGCCATACTTAGGGATCTGGTCGACAACAACGAAATCAAGACGGAAAGAAGTCATACTCTGTAGACTCCGAATAGGACACACGTACGCTACGCACAATTACCTCCTGGCCGGACGTGAACCTCCAACCTGTAAAATGTGTGGAGAAGCATTGACAGTGGTTCACGTTCTAATAGAATGCCAAGAATTAGAACATCTGAGAAAGAGGTATTTTAGCAGGCGTTACCTCGAGAACCTTCCTTTTCACCCTGCTATGTTTTTAGGTAACGAACCTATCTTTAAACAAGAGGCAGTTTTAACATTTTTAGACGAGTCTAAGGCACTAGAGGTCGTACACACCTGGAACTCCTAGCACACCCTCGTCAAAAGGATGTTGCTACGGCTGTACTTGCGTGTACGCACTCGCCTCGAGACCCTTGATCGCAAGGGGACTCTGAGGCTGTAGTGTTTTTAATTATCTCAGACGTAACTACATGATTTTAAAACACGTTTTATACTCATTGCACACCCTCCGTTGGCATCCTCACCAAAATTTTATTACCTGCATTCGTTTTAGGCACGTTTGGTGCGTATGATTTTAGGCCCCTTTACAGCCACTTCACATAAAGGCATTCTCATAGATCACAGCATTGCTTCCACATTTTCATTGCTCTTGGCGCTCTTTGGCCGTGATCGGCCCTTGTGCCAATAAACGCAAGACATCAATCAATCAATCAATCTCCTGGCTATATATCCTTTCTCAAAACATTTTATTGCCGTTTTTGAATCGCAATATATGCGTGACCATTTCCTACCTCTAATAGCTAGAGCTATCGCAGCCTGCTCTGCTACAAATGATTCCTTGTTGAGGATGGTCACAGCGTCTCGAATCTCCCCTTGATGATCTACTACAACGGCTGTGTAAGCCTCTCTGCCCCTGACCCAGGCCGCATCCACAAGAGCCGCCTGCGGTCCTATCTTTTCAATTTCTTTCAATAGGGCTTGTGCCCTCGCTCTCCTCCTGTTGATATTGTGTTCCGGGTGCATGTTCCTTGGGAGAGGAGTGGTTTTGATTGCTTCTCTCAGCTCAGTACTAAGTTCCACTTCAGCCTCCCGTGGGTCGCACGACCTGTTAGGATTCATCCCTATTGCATTAAGTATGGCCCTACCCGCACGCGTCTTTGTTAGTCTTTCAAGTTGTGCCATCTGGTGTGCCTCCGCTATCTCCTCAAAGGTGTTATGTACCCCTAGTCCCAGTAGTCTTTCGTTTGATGTGCTGATGGGCACACCAAGGGTAGTCTTTATTAATTTTCTGATCAGTATATTGAGCTTGTTTCGCTCTGCGACCGTCCATTGAAAGAGGCCAGCTACAGATGTGAAGTGACAGAGGGTGAAGGCGTGAACTAGTCTCAGTGCACTGTCTTCTCCCAGTCCCCTGTGTCTGTTTGTGACTCTCCTTAGTAGCCTGATGACTTGGTCTACCTTATTTGAGATATTTTGTATAGTAGTGAGGTTGCTGCCACCCGCTTCGATGTGATAGCCTAATACTCTAATCTTATACACTTGTTTTATTTCAGATCCGTCATGACATTTTAAAGTGATTTTAGGCTCTTTCGCGGGGTCATATCCTTTAGGTCTCCGGCCCCTGCCTCTTTACTTTAGTATCAATAGTTCCGACTTTTTGGCCGAGCACGTCAACCCCATTTTGCATAATGTGTTCTTCACAGCTTGAACACTCTCCTGAAGTCTGGTCTCCGTTTGTCCCACATTGCCATTTGTGCTCCATATGGTTACATCGTCTGCATATATCGCAAAGCTTATGCCTTCGATTTTCTCTAGTTCTTTTGCAACCCTGGTCATAGCGAGGTTAAACAGCATGGGTGATAGTACTGCACCTTGTGGGGTTCCTCTGCAGCCCAGGCTAATTTCTGTTGATTTTAGTTCTCCCAATGTAAGAATTGCCCGTCTACTACTGAGAAACGACTTGATGACATTGAAAAGCCTGTTCCCTAGTCCCAGCTCAGAAAGGACTTCCAGAATGGCTTTATGTGCTACTCGGTCAAAAGCTTTCTCTACATCTAGCCCGAGAATTGCTCTTGTATGTATCGGACTTACCTGTATAAGCTGCTGCTTGATCAAAAGCATAACATCTTGGGTCGATAAACCGGGGCGAAAGCCGATCATGTTGTAAGGAAGGATGTCTTTCTGCTCAATACAAACCATGCAGCCCTGTGTTCTTTGAAATAATTCCTCGAACTCGTTATACAATCCACTTTCTGCGACGTACGTGTCAAAACCGCGACACGATTATGAGGCGTGCTGTAGTGGAAGGCTCTAGAAATTTTGGCCATCTAGGGTTCTGCATTGTTCATCGAAATTGCACAATACGCGGGCTACTAGTGTCTTCCTCTGTCGAGCTGGGACGAGATGACGGGACCCACATCTTCGAAGTCGTCAACGTAGCACCACAATTACTAATCCACTGTGGCAGCCTGAAAGTAGCACTGACGGGTGCAGTGTTAGTTAGCATGGATTCCAAAACCTATAAAAGGTGCTTGCCTGCAAGTATTTTCATAAATGGATAAGGAACAAAATAAGAACTAAAGTCGTTGTTATCAAGATCTATAATACAGGTTTAATGTGATTTTGCTGAGCAGGAAGTGAACAGTCGGGGAATGTGCCGCGGCTTGTGAGCACGCCGTTAACGGTTGGCACTTGTTGAGCAAGAGACAATTTTTTCAAAAACTTTAATCCAGTGGTAGCAGGTCTCATGACCGCAAGAGTGCAATGCAAGAAAAAGAGGTGCCAAATGCGCCCGCTACTTACCACAATCTTCTCGGCAAGCTTGTCGAGGCAGAAACACAGCGCCAGCGGATGGGTGTCCGTGGAGACGGTGCGAGGTCCACAAGAGAAAGGCTTGTCCGAGAGTACATAGCTCAGCTGCTCCAGCTTTTCCATAACCGAGCGGTACGTCGACAATGCGTTCACAAGCATCGTGACCGCCTTTAACAGGTCGAAGCAGTACTTCCTTTGCTGGTACAGACACGTCACGTGAAGGTAGAAAGGGAAATGAAAAAAAAAAAAGAAGGCATAGGTATCAACACAGTTAGCTGTGGCTAATAGAAAGACAACATAACATCTCAGCAAAACAAACTGCCCTGGCTAGACTTGGGATCTTTGGTGACAAAAACCGCTCTTACGCTACAAATGTTTGCAGGAGAAATATTCAGCCGGTTCTGTCACTGGACTATGTTATATATTACTGAAGGCATTAGGCCATTGGCATAGAGCACTTACAAAGAGAAGCTTTGTAAACTCGGCCACAGGTCCCGTAAATGGTTGGTAAGCAACGCTCATAGTCTTGAGCGTCGATAGCAGCACTGGGGCTAGGCCAGACAGACAGGGCTCTGCTTTCATTAAGGTGCTCTGCAAATGTTTTAATTTGTACCTAAGACTTGCATGGCAGAGAAGCATTCTTTTGTGTGTTATACCACCGCTGAACTGTTGCTCTCGTGGCCTGCATGTGAACTTTATAGCGTGTACTCGCGCTGAGCACTAAACAGACTGACATGATTCACAAATTAGAAGGTGAACAAACGCCAAAGCCCACCCAAAGAAGAAAGCACACCTCAGGGATAATATACTGATTGTAATGAGTAAGATGGTAAACTTAATAAAACGTTCATTTTGGTTTCTTAACTGCCTTCGAGGCGATTTTAAGCACCCGACACTCTTTAAAATGCACCTAAGTCTTACATGAGTGTTGTCTGCATGTCACTTGCAGTGGAATGTGGCTGCCCCATCAGGGAGTCGGTGCCGTGGGTTCAGCTAAGCAATCAAAAACCCTAGCTAATTTCACTGCAGTAGGACACCGTGGTGTGGAGCATTAGGAGTGCAAAGAGACCACAAGGCATAAAAAAACTTAGTGCATTCTGTCTCTTGATTGCACACGTGAGGGAGTGTGCAATAAGTACAGATTCCAGTACAACAGCCAACTTCGAAAAGCTTCACAGGCAATCTTTCGGAGCTATGCCTCATTTTGTTGTGACCCAATCAGAAAATATATTAGAGTCACTATGGCTTGCACCAAGTAGAGCAAATTTAAATGCTCCATACTTGAGTTGCCTTCACGCGCCCTATTGTTCCTTTCCTTTTCTTGTCCTAGTGGGACGCCTCTAGTCACGCATACACTAGGCGCACTTTTATTCACCCAGAGCCGAAGAGCAAACACAGCATTGGGAAGGCGTGCTTGCTTGACATTATGGACTGCTGAGTTCAATGCCCCTCCCAGACCAGTAAATTCACTTCTCAAGGTCAATACACAGACAATGTACAATAGGTATGTTTGAGTGAGATGAAGACAGGTAACAGCTGTCTCTGTAAAGCTTGGCACGGACGCTTCGACCCCCCTCAACCCCCCCCCCCCCCTTCCCGTGCTTCGGTTCCGAGAGAGCCTCGCTTCCGCCCGGCCATCCTTCCTCTCTCGGAGTGGCCCTGGGAGATGGATGAGGAGGAGGCGATGGATGAAAGCTGGAGACGAGAGACGGAGATCGGTCAGCCAGGGTCCCAGTGCCCGAGTTCGCTGTGCCGACAGTCAGTTTTGAAATGTAAATAAATATCCAGTTTGCATTTTAAGTTACCCGAATTCGTGCCTTTGAGATGTCCCAGCCACTCGCACAAAGGGGGTAGCGGTTCTACACCTAACAAAACACTACTCAACCACTACGACTACACTCGCTCACCCCTTTGGCCACACATCTCAACATTTTACTCTGCAACGGATCCGTGCGGGGGCCGGGAAGAAGAGAGGCAACAGTCTTTCTTAAGTTGACAAAACGTGTATTTAATACATGGAGAAGACTGAATTATACGGATAACAATTAGCAACTGATGTTGTGAAAATCAGACAAGGCAGTCATGGAGTAGAGTCGACTCATAGCATAACACATGAATGTGGTTAACAAATATCAATTAGTGGCTAAGAAAAGGGTGCAAAACAGTTCGCGCAGCAAAAATGCAGTGTCTCAAACGCGCTTGGCGAACGAAGAGAACGCTTGTCTGGGAGGCGGGCTCCATCGGTGCACAGGTCTCGTCGCCGTCTTGTGGACTGGCGGTTCGGAAGGGGCTCGGGGTCGTCCTAGAAGTAGTCATGGCTCAAGGAGCCATTCAACACATTGCTGCTGTCTTGAGCTCTTCACGATGACTACTTCGGTACCTCGTAGCTAGAGGGCCGAACGGCGAGGCTCACTCGAGGGACTGAGAACGAGGATTACCCCTTCGTCCGAGACATGGCGGAACGTCATCGCATCTTTTCACGTCTCTCTATGCTCCCCAGTTCCTCCGTCCCCCGGCCCAGAGACGAGTTTTTCTCTTTGACAACCCCGCCTCGCCAGGGCGTCTACCCAATCGTTGTTTAGGGCCACGTCGTCAGTAGACAACTCACCAGTCCAATCCGCCGTGCGACCACCGTTTGAGACCCGCCTCCATGGCACAATACAGCATAAGTTCCTTTCCCAAAACATGGAAAGCAAAATATAAAAGATAAACAAAACTCGACATGAAGAGAGGGCGTCGGACAGCCTAACCAGCGGCACATGTCCACGGATTTCTGCACGCGCGTTAGCTATCACTGTCTCCAATCTTAAACACTTCAGGCGCGAGCAATCGTCTAGGTGCTGTTGCTACTCGAGTTCACATTTGCCAAACCGTTGCGCACGGCCCTCCTCGACAGCAACCGTGTTTCGGCAACGCGGCGACAGGACCCCCGCTGCGAGATTTATGACCCGGCAACCTTCGGACAAGACGTCGCCTGCCTGCACCGACACACCACACAGACGCGGGCTTCGTTATACCCCGTGGCTCTGATGGTGCACTGTTGTCTGTGTGCGACCGCGTAAACAAGGACACCAAGCATTTCCGGGCGAACTCCCTCAAGTGGCCGGTGCGTGAGAAGAGCGGCCAGAACGTGTGCGCTTCCAGATGGGTGCACGCGTACTCGTCCCCTCGGCCATAATGAACACTGGGAGAGCGCGAAGCTGACGCCCAATGTACACGCGCGTGTGGGGCCGCCGTGCAAACGTCGCCTCTGCTGTCATTGTGCGGTTTCCGCGAACTTGTAGACGATAGACAGTTTTAGCGGACCGGTTTTCGCCTCCCGCTCCGGTCAGCTAGCCGCCGGCGGCGCCAGTGCGCATGCGCGGGACGCTCAGACGGGACCGCGGGAACGGACCGTCGCCGCCGCTCCGGTCAAGTTGAGGCTGAACGGAGCGGACGAACGTAGCGAACGGAAGAGAGCAAAATGGCTGCCTCTGGTGCTGCGAGTCCGATGAACACCTCTGCTGTTCGACAAGTTCGAAAGCCCCGACGGCACTTCCGCATCCACGAGGACTTATGTCTCTTGCGGGAAGTGGCTGCCGCCAACCCGTTTGAAAACCCACAAATGTGGGAAGAAGTTTTGCGTAATGTCGTCGCGGCAATCGAGCGAGATGTTACTTTGCGAGCAGTGAAGGAGCGAGTGGAGCTGCTGCTGAACTACTTCCGAAGGGAAGATACAGCGAACCTCCGCAAGTAAGTGAACTTATGTGCAACAGTCACGGTTTCGCTTAGCACCAGTGTACATAAACGTACTACTTGTTCGTGACGCATTTGGGCTTGATCTTACTTTGTACTGCTAGATCTGGAACGGAGGAGCAATACGGGGAGCTCCAGCAGCTTTTACAAGAGGTGTCGGACCTGGCCCGGGAGTTCAACTATGAACCCCGCACCAGGTCCAAGAAGAAAAAAATGGGACGGCACCGGCGGGGTACCAAGCCAGGCAGGCAACTCCGTCAGCTGCCGCCGAGCTACGCGCGGCGCAGCAGCTGAGAGACGCCGCCGCAGACTGCGCGAGTTTTGCTCAACATAGTGATGTTGAACATGGGCCGGCGCCTGGTAAGCAGTACAATCACAGCTACATAATTTACGTCATTTAAGATTGATTACTCATGTCTTATTCTGCTGCAGTTTTCTTGGTGATAACGATTAGTAAACACCCATAAATAGGTAATCGCTTGTTACGATATAGTGACTCTTCGTGTCGTTGCAAGAGCCGTACGTGACTAAAGCTACGCAGTAAAAAAAAAAAAAAGAATGCGTACTTTATAACCTCGTAAATATAGTGACATGGATCTGTAGGTTAAATTTGTGCATGCACAAGTATGTGGACAAACCAACTGCTTCATTAGCAGCTACATTGCTCGCTGTGCGAGTTGCATATTTACGTTGAGGTAGCAAAACTTGTGGCTCATGTCAAGGGTGCTTCTGATAAAGACAGCGCATTTTTGTTGTTGCCCTTTCATGCAAACATGCTGATTGGTGTAGCATTGTAACTTTTTTTTTAAAGTGTTGTAGTCCTCACTGCACGATAATGGTTGTGTGCATGATGCACACACATTATGGCTTTTTGTTCTCAGTGTGCTTTGAACTGTTCTACTGCTGACTGAGCGCCTGCTATGCTTTCTTTGTAGCAATATTTCTCAAAGCAAAATAATGATATACAACTGCTTTCAATGTGTGGTCCAGTAAGCAACATGCAAGTTTTCTCAAGTGCACTACATTGCCATTTATTCTGCTGCAGAGAATGAAACAGCCTCTTCTGTACTTTTGGGAATTTTTGACCAAGACCAGCGAGTGCCACCGGAAGAAGGCAGTCGCCTCACACCAGAGCCTGTGGACAATGGGCAAGCCGACGAAGGCACAGTCCAGGGCTCTGACGACGTTGAGGCTTTTATACCGCAGCGGCAGCAGGCCCAACCGAAGCGTCGCCGTACGCAAGCTGCTCCAAGGGGTAAAAAATAGTGCTGCACGGCACCTAATATTTAGTAAATTTAGTAAACACATTTGTGTATAAATTTGCTGGCACGCATTTCAGAGTTCTGTACATATCACGTCTACCGTCCCCCTATACTAAAGCCTTTGGGGCTGGCTTAGTCTCTGCTAGCTACGTAGAACAACTTTGCAATTATGCAACTTAAAGTGATTCTCTGAATCTGGTTTGTCGGATGTCCCAGAGTGAGCAGACATAGTAATAAAATAGTGCAGCAGCTCCATTACTTGCGCAATATCACCAAAGGTATCCTACTGAGGAATAACTTTATGTAACAGCCAGTACTGGTTTTATGTGCAATAATAAATTTCATGCACTGCTGAATGCACGTATAAGCATACGACCAGTTGAGCAGCCAGAAACATTTACATATGACCATCTCACTTATTTTTGTGAAGAGTTGAGTTTCTTCAGAAATGAATTGATACATTGAAAGTTACAAGTATTCTAATTTTATACATAGCAGTGTACAGCTATAACACTAACTTTCTTCCTTTGCCTTCACAGGACTCAGAGCACTTCAGACGCTCGGCTTGGAGCTTTTGACCAAAAGGGAGGAGTACGAATTCGAGCTCCGTAAACAAGAGATTGAGTTGGCGAGGAGGAGGCTCGATCATGACGAGAGGCGGCTTTTGCTTGATGAAGCAAAGCATCGGTATGTGAATACTGTTTGTAAACGAATATAACTTTTTTTACAACTAGTATATGTGGGCACTCGATTGATTGTTTTTGCACCTCGGCAGGTTTGAAGTGGAGTGCCGGAGAGAGGACCGCGAGCAGCTGCTTGAGCGGTTGGAAAGGCTGGAGCGGCACACGTTTGCATCACCTTGAGGCAGCCAAATTTTTTTTTCATTCTTTTATTAAATAATCAAGCACAATAAAACAATAGAAGACAAAGCTCAAGTAGTGCAAAAATTAGCACGAGTGTTTATTGTAGAAGCATAGACATACATGTACTGATGACAGTGGTGTAATATGGTATGCTATGGAATTTCAGAACAATATTCCAAAAAACAGGTAGTAATCTTGTCCACTTACCTCAAACACGGCCAAGAAGCAAATTGGATCAGTGTTTTTAAGAAGATAACCAAGAAAAATCACGACTAAGGTATTGCGATGTTTAAGCATTAAGACGAATAGTCATAGGATTTGTTCATGTATAGTTGCACCGCGACACTTGGTGCTTTAAGCAGCTGGTATTTCCTGGAGCCGCCTTGAATAATTGTAAACTAAATACTAAATACCACTTCTGATGGGTTAATGCACAGAAAGTTATTCGTAGACCGAATGTTGACACTATTTAAATCAACATCAACCTTTTTTTTGCTGTTTTTAGCTGGATGATAAGTGGCAACTTTAGTAACTTGGAATGCTCGCCATTTACATCACCATGAAAGATAATAAAGTCAAGTGTGGTGCACATACACATTCCACATCAAACACCAAAATAACAAACTGTAACACTAACGTTGTGTATGCCTCACATCATGCTATAAGCAAAGTCCAGAAAACAAAACTTCATGCGTTACAGATGTGCAGCTCAACTTTGTGTAGTAGGCCAAGGCAACACTCGAATTTTTGTTCAAGCTTCATCCCATAAACGCCCCGCCACGGTGGTCTAGTGGCTACCGTGCTCGGCTACTGATCCAAGGGTCGCGGGATCGAATCCCAGCTGTGGCGGCTACATTTCGATGGAGGCGAAATGTTGAGGCCCGTGTGCTGTGCGATGTCAGTGCACGTTAAAGAAGCCCAGGTGGTCGAAATTTCCGGAGCCCTCCACTACGGCGTCTCTCAACCCCACATAACAATTCATCCCATAAATGTTTAACCATGCCTGTACACATATTGTTCATTTTCCACAGCTGGGTTGTTTGTGTCATCTCTTCTACCCTTCACAAAAAACCAATTATGTTAATTTTGTACCTCATGCTTCATGTGCATTGTTACTTTTTAGTAGTAAGGTAATCCTCCAGACATGGAGGTTCTACACTGAAGTAATTTGATACTTGTGAACCATACACACAAGTGTGGGAGTTCGCAAGTATTCCGCTTACCTTGTACATGCGAGGTACATTTTGAATATAGACCTTCTGGTTCTTTCTGAAATCTACAAAAGCAAAAAGCCCAACAATCTTCCCAAACCCCCACTCTACAGCCTGCCTTACAGAGCTCATAGCTTTGTTGAAGGCACGCTGCGGAACAGTGATGGAAGTGCCGCCGTACGGCTTCAACAAGAGGGGCCTCAGCGGATATGCAGGATCACCATAGAGGCAGTAGTGCTGTCCTTGAACAAGCCTCTCCAGCTGTGGGTATGTTTTGCTCCTGCACAGTATGCCTAGAAAGAAAAGAGTTCACTGGTACACATGTTCTTCCCAAGCCACAGCAGTTACTACATGGAAGAGGGCTTAGAACAATGTACACTTCATGAATAGGAAACAAGCCTGCAGTATACAGTTTACAAGGTGAATTCTTGAACAGCTGCTTTGGTGAAGACCAACATGCTTGTCTTAACATGGCGCTTCCATTGTCTGAAAAACATTCGCACTATGCGGGCAAATATATCCTTTTCTCACAACTCGCCATACCAACTTGCCAGCACTAGCAACAACATGGGACGGGCTGGTGGTGGATTTCTTTTTCAGTGTACCCTATGCTATTTTAATTTTAAAACGCATTTCATAAGCTATTAAAGGGGTCGTGAAACGTTTTCCGAATATTTTGTACTAAGCGCGTATTCGGGGTCCTGACCCTCCAATCAACAATATGCATTGTTCCGTTGCACCGTGTGCGTTGATTTACAGCGATAAAAACGTGGTTTCGGTTTCACTGCGCGCGTTCCCCTCAACTCTGCAGATGACGTCATCTTAGTAGCCGTCATACCTCCGAGATTGGCGCGCCCTCGGAGGCCATGGGAAAACAAACTGTGCTGACGCTTTTCTTCCGAATGGTGGCACCGCACGGTTTCCAAGTATTTTCTTCCTTTCTAGCTTTCAAGTAAATCGATTCCTTTTGAGCAAACGCGAGTTCACTGTGCCTTTAAACTTAAAAGTATCTTAACTCAACGTCACCAAATAGTACCGCGCCGGCCGGTAGTGTCGCATAGTCGTTTCGGAAGCGCAAGAAAGCTGAGATTTAAAACGGGCGTTGTTAAATGTGCACTGAATATTTCGCCGAAATATTTCGGAATCGGCATGTCGAATGCGTATTGAAGCAGTGAAAATTACAAACCAGCATCTCCAAATTCTTTTCACGACCCCTTTAAGGAAAAAAGCACCTGAGTCATGTCGACTGCCGTAGTATGGCCCCTTCAGTTGCACAATTATTCCGTTGGGGCACATAATCGACTGGAACTTCATGGCGTGGATACGCTTATGGCCAGAAAAAAACTTTTTCTGGTTTTGCGAAGGCCGGCATATAGGACGTGCCGTGCCATCAATAAATCCCCAGCAATTCTTCAAGGGTGCTCCTTTTGAATGAATGGCCTGTGAGAGGAAAGAGAAATGTAATTTTATTCAATCAATACAGCTATAGAGTTTTCATAAGCCGTGTAGGCGCTAGGAGATGGATGTGTGCAAAAAGCACGATGAATGCACTACTTAACACGGCGCGTGTTATTTGTAATTATGTTTGCTCAGGAACCAAAAATTAGCACTGCGATATTTATACCACACACGTTCACGGGAAATACGATCAAACTTAAACTTAGAAATGTAAAGGCGGCCAGGAAAGCATAACTAAAGGAACCTTGCTATTTAAAGATGAAGTGCATATGTCACATTTTATGGGTTTTCTTACGACAGCTAATAAAATGCATGCTATATTAAATATGATGTCGTAAAGAACTAATGTCGCCTTGGCGACTGCTCAATCGCACTTGCTCTTTCCGTAAATGCTGTTCATTGTTGGCAGAATACCGCTCGTACAGTGTACTAATTAAAAAGTTTACCTGTGAGAATTCTTCCAGCGCAGCGATATTCAGCCACTCGTGGTTGTTAACGTCGCATAGCAGGTGTCCGAAGTTGTCCTCAATGTGCGTGAGAACGCTGTTGGTGACCGCTGATATAACGGAGTAGTGTCTTCCGAAAAGGCGCTCCAGTTCAATCAGCCTATTAGGGTAGGCAAGCCTGCGCAAAGTTATGCAAAGTGCCTCCTCGCCGGATAAGGACACCCTTTGAGCCGTGTAAACGGTATCCGGTAGCAGCAGTGCAGACTTCAGCCTTCTGATGTCGTTCTTCTCAAATCGAAAGTACGTTCGAAAAACGCCATCATCCATGCGCTCAATGTTCAGAAGGCCACTGGCCGACAGGGGCTCACGTCGCTTCACCGAGAGCACTTCCATTACAAGGAGGTCCTCGATGTCCCTCCACCGCAGTTGCGAGAGAAGCAGGGGATCTTCTAACACGCTCTGCATTCTCACACGCAAGATGCACGAGCAGTTAAAGCACAAAAAGGTTAACTAAAACTTAAAACTAGGCTTTCGCTTTCAAGTCCCGTTTCAGTACAACTTCACTCGAAAGTGGGTGCGTTGCAGACGGCGTGGATGGATGGATGGATGCTATGAGCGTCCCCTTTGTAGCGGGGCGGTGACATGTGCGCCACCAGGCTCGTAAGAAGATTTAAGCACTTTTTTTTTCTCTCTCTCTTTAAATTTTCCTCATGCCTTTTAAATTTACTTCAATCAAATCGATCATACTATAGAAAAAACGGAAATTCATAGCCCAGTTCCCTGCCCCTTATGGCAGAAGGTCCTTATTTTTCTCTATAATTATATTTTTTCCGTTCTCTCTAGTTTTCTGCCACCAGTATTCTAACCGTCTCTTATTTCAGTCGCGGCTATGTTCAGCTTCCCCCCGCAGGGGCGTCTGCGTGAGCAGACGTTTGGTGTGTGGCGACACCACGGACCCGAGCCAACGGGGGGGTTTCGACCCCCTCCCACGTGTCGCCGTGCGTGGCTTAGCCGTGTCCGGGGAAAAGGGGATCCTGGGGGTTGAGCCAATGCTGGGTGATTGGACCTTTAAGGCCCCCCGGCGGAGGCAACACACCCCTTTGGCCCCGGCTTCACGTAGACGGCACCCCCGGATTGACCCGCCCGGGGGAAATCGGCAGTCGCCCTTTCCTGTCCTCCTCCTAAATCTTAGTCTTTTCTCTTACTTCAAATCTTTCCTGTCCTCTACTCTCTTCTATCTACTTCTGTTTTTCCGGGCGGCTAGGGTTAACCTTGTGTATGTGCCCTCTCTTGGGTATCTTATATTAGGTTATAGCAGCAATGCACGGCTGGCGCCTGCAGCCTTACACGTTAAGTGCTGCAGCGTCCCCTAGTTGGGCTCCGTGGTGGGTGGCCGCCATTGCCGCCGAAATAAATCGAACAATTATGGGAACACCTGCATTTCCCCGTTTACTTGATCGTCACCCGCACAAGAGGGGGCGCACCGAAGAAATACTAAACATGTTCAAACCAAAGAAATCTTTCCCCGATTCCAAGTAGTTCACAGTGAAAAAACTGAAAAACCAGCTAGAACCGTATCCCCTTTTCTTGTTGCGAAAGGCTTGACTGACGCCCTTGGCCCAGGTTATAAGGTCACCAAAATGGCCAGCGGGGACCTCCTGCTTGAGCTTCGCGATAAAGAGCAGCACAAAAAACTCGACAAGCTTGTGGCATTTGGAGACATTCCTGTCACCGTTTCACCTCATCGTTCTATGAATACAGCACGAGGAGTAGTGTCTGATGCAGATCTCATCGACCTGTCCGAGACGGAACTGCTGGAAGGTTGGAAGGAGCAAAATGTGACCAATGTGCAGCGTATCACTATCAGACGAGACGATAAAGAAATTCCTACAAAACACCTGATTCTGACCTTTGCCACTTGCGATCTGCCACAAACCATAGAAACCGGGTACACAAAGATAGCTGTCAGGCCATACATACCGAATCCTAGAAGATGTTTCCAATGTCAACGTTTTGGCCACGGCTCGCAGAGCTGCCGTGGCAGACTCACATGTGCGAAATGTGGAACCCAAGGTCATTCCTCAGACAAGTGTGAAGCGACACCTCACTGTGTAAACTGTGATGGTGAGCATCCAGCTTATTCCCGATCCTGTCCCAACTGGAAAAAAGAAAAGGAAATTATTACTTTAAAAGTGCGTGAGAATATTTCTTTCAAGGAAGCACGTAAAAGGTGCTCACCATTCCACAGCACAACCTATGCCGATGCGACGCGTCAGGGGGCAGCGTCGCACCGGCCTCCGCCACCTGCCCGGCCCGCGCGTAGCGAGCCGTTGGCTGTGGCGCCCTCCGCCCCTGTGGTGGCTGCAGTCAAGTCTGCTCCACCCACCCAGACAGAGAGACCGGCTACCCCAGGGGCGTCGGGTCTCAAGACCACGCCCCACCAGGCGAGGTTTGAAAAACGAAGTAGCAGCCCGCCCGTGCGGGCGTCCAGTGCCTCCCAGGAGGCAATGGACACAACAGCGGCACCTTTGGTGCCCAAAAACCAGCGTGCCTCGTTCGAGCGCGCTAAAACGAACAAAAAACCCATAACGGGGCCAAAAGACGGCCCTGTTACTTAAGGTACTACACACCTGAACACAGAACACTCCTCTCTCCAATAAGATGGCGGCACAAATTATTCATTGGAATGCCCGTGGCATTCTAAACAACTTAGACGACATCAAGGAAATAATACAAGAATTTAACCCTAGGTTGTTCTGTGTTCAGGAAACACACTTGAAAACTTCTAACGCAAATTTCCTAACTCACCATACATTATTTCGCCAAGATCGTGATGATGGCCTGACCGCATCTGGCGGCGTGGCCATTATAGCTCAGAGGTCAGTTGCTTGCCAGCACCTCCACCTTCAAACAAATCTAGAGGCAGTAGCAGTTAGGACAATACTGTTTGACAGGTTGGTGACAGTCTGTTCATTATACTTACCACCTGACCATCGTTTGCAACTTAGGGAACTTGAAACGCTAGTTAATCAGCTCCCTGAACCATTCATTCTTACAGGAGATTTCAACGCCCATAACACGTTGTGGGGCGGCTTGCGCTGCGACGCAAGAGGGCGCACTGTAGAAGACTTCCTTTTATGTTCTGGTGCGGTTCTGCTTAATAAAAAAGAACCCACCTTCTACAGCGCCACACACAAGACATTCTCTTCAATAGATTTAACCATAGCATCTCCAACTCTAATGCCATACCTTGACTGGAAGGTCCTGAAAAACCTCTATGGAAGTGACCACTTCCCTATTGTTTTAAATCCTAGAAAGCAAGATAGCTGCCCTCCACAGGTTCCCCGATGGAGAACCGACTCGTCGAACTGGGAACTGTTCCAAAAGATGACATACTTGCAATGGGATGATTTGGTTTCTTTTAATATAGATGATGCTGTGGCATATTTTACAGGTTTTATAATTGACGCCGCTGAAAAATGCATAAAACAAACTAACGGACTCACTAATAAGCGTCGTATACCTTGGTGGAACGAGGAATGTAAAGAGGCACGGAAAAAACAAAATAAAGCTTGGGGCCGGCTTCGCGACTCTCCAACTGCGGAAAATCTAATTAATTTCAAGCAGGCAAAATCACAGGGCAGGAGAATACGTCGACGTGCTAAGCGAGATAGTTGGCAACGGTACATATGTAGTATCAATTCTTACAAGGATGAGAGTAAAGTGTGGAACAGGGTAAACAAATTAAAAGGCCGAGAAATACAACCAACTCCCCTAGTAAACACTCAAGGTGACAGCATGAAAGATCAGGCCGATTTCCTGGGCGAGCATTTTGAAAGTATTTCTAGTACATCCAACTATGACCCAACCTTCTTAAAGTTCAAGGAACACGCAGAGCGGGAGCGTCTCAAACGAAAGTGCGCAACAGAACTACCTTACAACCGTCCGTTTAGTCTCGCTGAACTCAAGGCTTCTCTGAGTTCTTGCAGTAACTCAGCACCAGGTGGTGATCGTATATTATACGAAATGATCAAGAACCTGCACTCAGAAACATTAAACACTCTTTTGTCTCTTTACAATACCATGTGGATATCTGGACATATTCCATCCTCATGGAAAGAAGCCATTATCATCCCAATTTATAAACAAGGCAAGGATCCCGCATTAGCCAGCAGCTATAGGCCAATAGCACTAACAAGCTGTATGTGCAAGTTATACGAAAAAATGGTCAACCGGCGTCTAATATATTTCCTGGAAAGCAACCGCCTACTTGATCCCCTCCAATGTGGTTTCAGGGAAGGTAGGTCAACAATAGACCACCTTGTTCGCATTGAGGCAAACATTAGAGATGCTTATATACACAAACAATTCTTTCTCTCGGTATTCCTCGACTTGGAGAAAGCCTATGACACAACGTGGCGATTCGGAATCCTCCGAGACCTATCTGCAATGGGAGTACGCGGCAACATGTTAAACATGATAGACAGCTACTTGTCTAACCGCACGTTTCGCGTAAGAGTGGGCAATGTCCTGTCCAGAAGTTTCACTCAAGAGACTGGTGTGCCACAGGGGGGCGTGCTTAGTTGCACCCTTTTCATTGTGAAAATGAATTCCCTTCACAAAGTCATTCCATCCTCTATGTTTTATTCAATATATGTCGACGACGTGCAGATAGGATTTAAGTCTTGTAACCTTGCAATATGCGAGCGTCAGGTTCAGCTCGGACTGAACAAAGTGTCAAAATGGGCAAATGAAAATGGTTTTAAGCTAAACCCTCTCAAAAGCTCCTGTATACTTTTTTCTAGAAAGAAAGGCCTAATACAAGATCCAGATATTATGCTGCATGGACAACACATACCAGTCAACACTGAACACAAATTTTTAGGCATTATACTAGACTCAAAACTGACCTTCATTCCTCATATAAAGTATCTCAAAGCTAAGTGCCTGAAAACAATGAACATCTTGAAATTACTGTCACACACAACATGGGGTAGCGACAGAAAATGCCTCATGAACCTCTACAGGAGCCTTGTGCGATCGCGGTTAGACTACGGCGCAGTAGTGTATCACTCTGCTACCCCTAGTGCTCTCAAGATCCTAGACCCGGTTCATCATCTTGGTATCCGCCTCGCCACCGGTGCCTTCAGGACAAGCCCTATTCAAAGCCTCTACGTTGAATCGAATGAATGGTCCCTTGATCTACAGCGATCATATTCTACTTTTAATTACTTTCTTAAAGCACACACAGATAAAGACCATCCTTGTTATCCTACCATCAATGACATGACTTCTGCAACACTTTTTCATAACAAGCCTGGAGCGAGAGAGCCATTCTCGCTCCGTGTGAGGAGGATGAGTAAAGATATGGACGTCCCACTTCTTGAAAATCTCCTAATGGTTCCTGCTAAGCCGTTACCACCATGGTTGTGGCACATCATTGACTGCGACACGTCATTTGTGGAGGTAACGAAGCATGCTCCAGAGGCCCACATTCGTGCGCATTTTCTTGAATTACAATTTAAATACTCGTGTCCAGAATATTACACAGATGCGTCGAAATCGCATGCCGGCGTGTCTTATGCTGCCGTGGGCCCATCCTATTCAGAGTCAGATGTTCTTCACCATCATTCGAGCATTTTTACAGCAGAGGCTTATGCACTATGGTGCGCTGTGAAACACATCAAGCAGTCAAAACTACATAAGGCGATCATATACACAGACTCATTAAGCGTCGTTAAAACATTGATGTCATACCACAAACACAAAAATCCAGTAATTGCAGAACTTTTCTCTCTCCTGTGTACTATTTATGCCTCTGGCCAACATGTAACGGTATGCTGGGTGCCTGGACATAGAGGTATTGAAGGTAACGTGTTAGCAGACCGAATGGCTACTTCCTTAGATATAAAATCTTGCAACATGTCTGTAGCTGTCCCAGTTACAGACCTAAAGCCCTATTTACGGAACAAAGTCAGAACCTACTGGCAACATAAATGGGACGATGAAATCCGTAATAAACTCCACGTGGTTAAGCCACATTTAGGGTATTGGCCATCACTGACCAACTCTAGACGGAGTGATGTCCTATTCTGTCGTCTCAGAATAGGGCACACTTATGGTACGCATAGTTTTTTGTTGACTGGTGGTGAACCTCCTGTGTGTAGTAGATGTGGGGACACCCTCAGTGTTCAGCATGTCCTCCTGGAATGCCACGAAGCCCAAGCAGAAAGGAAAAGGCACTTCCCATTAGCATATCGGCAGTGTATACCACTTCACTTGGCACTGTTTCTTGGCAGAGAACCACTTTTCGACACGAAATCCGTCTTAGCATTTTTAAATGACGTCCATACGCTGAACGTATTCTGTCCCAGAAATTCGTAGCACGGCCTCCTGCGAGAGGCCGCTGTTGCGATGTCAACCCTTGTTTATAGCACATGCCTCCGGTCCCTTGTACTCAAGGTACCTGGAGAGGCTGTCGTGCTCCTGGTCGTAAACCCATATTTTTCATTTTTACATACATGCTATCAAGCCTTGTTCCACATTTCATACTCATAGCATACGCTGCTTCAGTCACTATCATTATTTTACTACCTATATGTTTTACGCCATTTACAGCGACAGTTTTTAGGCCCCTTTACAGCCGTGTCACATGTACCATGAGAAACTCATTGCCCTCGTCATAACAGCTCATCGATTACATTACCATTTGTCATGGCGCTCTTTGGCCATTCCTGGCCCTTGCGCCATTAAACAACACACATCATCATGTTCAGCTTCCCGTTGTTCGCCCTAAAACCCAAGGCTTCGTGTAGGGTGGTGCCCAAACGTACACCTGGGCGGATATTTCCGCATTCAATCAGAACATGCTCCGTCGTTTCCCTATCTTCCTCACAGCATGTGCATTTTTCTTCTTCTTTACTGAATTTCGCTTTATAAAAGGCAGCCCGATCTCGCTTCAAAAAATAAAGCGCTTCCTCTTGAATTATCATAAAATGCCTCCCTCTTTATTTCGTTTTTGCCCTCTCGGTAGTTATACAGAGTCGGTTTTTTTTCCATCGCTGCTCTCCAGTAAGTCTTCTCCGCCTCTCTGACTTTTCCCTTTACGCTCTTTGTTGTCAGTTCTCTTACAGCCGTATATTTACTGGTGAGCCTCCTAGTTCTCTTTCTCCACTGCGTGTCAACGCTCTTTCTATATAAATAGCGGAACACCTTCACTGCCCACCTACTCTCTTTCATATTCCTTAGCCTTTCTTCAAACCTTATTTTGCTCTGCGCTTCCCTTGCCTCAAAACTCGCCCATCCCATATCGCCCTTTACAGCCTCGTTTGTCGTTTTCCCGTGAGCACCCAACGCGAGGCGTCCCACAGTTCTTTGATTCACATCCATTCCTGATTGTATCTCTGGCCTCATGCACACCACTGAGTTCCCAAATGTAAGCCCCGGTACCATTACCCCTTTCCACAGACCCCTAAGCACCTCGTACCTATTGTGTCCCCATAACGCTCTCACATTCTCACACGCAAGCTCCGTCAAGGTAGGGTTCCTCGATGCGCGCTCTCCCCTCCGCCGCCTTGGAGGGTGGAGTCATTCTGTGAGGGGGTGAATGCCGCCTTCCGATCGGCGGCCGCCATTGGGCTCCCCCCCCCCCCTCCCCCGCCTCGTTAGAGTGTGCTAGCCCGTCGCGTCTGGTTTGAGTGAGACAGGTGCGCGGCGTTTTATAGCGTTTTCTCGGGCATAATGCCCGGGTGTTGCGTGCCACAGTGCACAAACCACTCGCGAAATGGCTATAGGATGTTCAGATTTCCGAAAGATCCGAAAAGGCGACTCCTGTGGAAACCCGTTCCTAACGCGTACGACATGAAATGCGCTTTAATGCTTGTGTGCGTCAGCCAGTTTTTGCACACGCCAGCGAACTCTAGTTATGAGAATGACGACTCTGAGTACCTGGTTGACATGATTTCCCAAGGGAAAAGAGAGTGTCGAGGAGATGCTGAAGAGGAAATTGATGATGGGGAAATTCTTTTCATTGAAGCGTTGACTTCAATAGAGTGCAGCATTTTACATCATATAGGTGGATTCCTTGTGAAAAGAATATTGAAGAAAACGGACTGCGAGCAGTGCAGGGCTGCAATGCAAGGCTCGGCGAGCCATGAACACGCATATTTAACTGCACTAAAGGAGTATGTTCAGGATGGTGAGAACTTGTGTTATCCGAGCGGTGAGGTTATGAGCTCGCTCATATCTTGTGAAGAACACTTTAAAGGAATCACATCCTGGACAGACAACCTGTTCACCCTCCCCTCTCAAATCTGTAACTGAATATTTAATCAAGAGGACCAAGTGCAGTGGCATGCCAGCAACACAAGGGTTCTCTGGAAAAAATCTTGATATCAAGTTACGCACGAGTAAGGCTTCGCATTCACCTGCGCCAGCTCGAAACAGCGAGAACCAGTGGGAGTGGAAGCAAGACATGCGCTGCGCGGTTAACTTGCAGTGAGTTGTAGCACTTGTTTTTGAAATATATTAAAGTTATCGATGAAATAAACAAGCTATGGCATCAGAAATTGCCGTATATTGAATGCAATTTGCTTTCTTATTGTTGAGAAGCTGTGTGGTCGCTTCATTTTAACGATATCGACGAACGCTTTATAACAGTTACTAATTTATAATATATTCCAGCGGAAAACACGCTAAACCTGGTTTGATAGTCAGTGTCTGCGTGCGAGTCATGATTTAATGCCATAAAAGCCGTATGTAGAGCCCCAAATAGTATGATATGTATTCAACAATTTTTTTGCCCATTTGCTATTTACAGTAAGGTAAAAAAGATGAAAACAAAATTCAGAATACTGTGCGTTGCAGGGTGCGGTCCGTAAATGGAGTAGCTGATGAATAATTCGAAAACTAGATCTGAAAATATGGTGTGCAATCACAGTTTTTCTCTTTTCTCGTGAGAGCACGTTTTTTTCTTATTCTTTTTTCGACCGGCAGGCAAACTGTTTTTACACTTTTGTGGAAGGCACAAAACACACAGACACAATGAAAGGTTATGGGACTTGCGTGCGTGTGTTTCGCATCTTTAACCAGTATAAATAGTTACCGACTAGCCCAAGAAGATGCTAACTGAAGGTGTTAACGTGGCTGGCGTGGACGGTAGTATTCTGCTGCGAGCAACTCCAGCTGCTAATGTCGCTTTAAAAATAAAGATTAGAGAATAGAAATCTGAGACCTTCACACACCCGATGCGAAAACTTTGTATTTTTGTCATGTTGTTTGAGTACCACTCGTTTTGACACAACGAACTCTGCATGCAGCCGCGCGACGCCCGTTAGCTGCCTATCGTGGCTATAGGTGGCCTGCGGAGAGGGCATCCTAATGGCGGACGCCGTAGCAGACGACGCTGTTGTCTCCACCCTGCAAGGGGGCGCGAGCATCGAGGAACCCTACGTCAAGGCGTGCCGCGACGCTACCTGGCGACGCGAAAATGAAGCGCTCGAATACAGGAATAAGTTTACATTTACTTTGAGGTGTATTAGACGCTGTCAAAATGTGAAAATAAACAATTTGCAGTGTTCTAAAATGTAATACGTTATAGTCATGCAAAAATATTCTACTTTTTATTTTGTTTTTCAGGGTAGTCTCGTGTTTCATCCCCAGGCGGCGTAGCAATAGAGAAAAACATTGGCGTGCGCTCAACCCCACCCTAGAACCGTTCGGCTAAAACGTGTTCGTAGTGTTGACGCTCCGGTCAGGAGCAGCGTCGAACCGGATCGGGAGCGGAACGTAAAAACGGTCCGCTAAAACTGTCTGATGAAAGCTCCGGCGATTCTCCGACCGCCGCAGCGGCCGAAAAACGGCAATACCGATACCCCCAATGTCCGTATCCTGCGTTCTCCTCTCTCGCCCCACCGACGACTCTCGGGGCGTGACACCTTCATTAGCAACGCCAAACTTTGATCGCCAACACGAACGGCCGACCCGCGACGCTACAGGGTAATGACGTCAAAAACACAGGGAGGCTCACGTGGGAATCCGCTAAAAAATTTTAAAATTCAGTTTCAGGAAAAGTAAACGACTTGGAACCGCCTGGCTTGGCATAAATTATTGTAGCACCGGGAACATATACTGAAAATTTCGTTGAGATCAGTGGACAGTGAAAAATCGCCGGAATTGCCCTTTGATGAGGTGCTTAGGTTAATTAGGTTATTTAGCATGTACAGGTGTTGCAAGGTCATGCTGGTTGTACTGGCGGCACGTAGCTGGACATGGCTGAGGCAAGGTCATATCAATGTCATATTTCGTGACAAGACAAAATTAGGCTATCTTAAACAGCTAATGCTGTTAGAACCTGCCGTTCGTTTCAAGACAAACAGTGCGCCACCCCGGTGCTAAGTGGTTACAGCACTCGGTTGCGGAGCAGAGACGCGGTTCGAATCCGGCCGCGGCGGAGAGATTTTTGATGCAGGCGTAACGCCAGATGCCCGTGTGCTGTGCGATTCCTTAGAGCACGTTAAAGTTCAGGTGGTCTAACTTTTAGGGGCGAAGCTCCTTAGGGTCTAGGCTTGTCCGCCGTCGCGGCGTTGTAGCCACGCCAACCTGGGTTCACCACGCGAACCTAGTACTCGCTGACATGAGTTGCACGACGCAAGAAGCCATGTACAAGACAAAGGAGAAGGTGGCCAAGATGTCCCACACCGAATTCGCCAACCTTCCCAAAGAGATTCTCATCGTCCCTAACAAGCCGTACATGATCACCACCAACATCGACGTCATCGACGGACTCGTCGTCGGCGCGGTGGGAAATCTCAAGGTGTGCGAACGAGGAGTGCTGCACGAAGAAGATAAGACGCGTTCTTCCCGAAACGGTTGCGGCTGGAGTTCGATGTTCCCACGACGGGGAAGCTCGCACGTCTCCGTTCTCGTCAGGCGGTGAGAGAGGCCGTGCGAAACGGATACGATGTGGATACCCACCGAACCTCGCGCGGTCACACTCACCATCGACCGCAAGACGGGCGCAAGACAGTTCCCCCTCGTGCAGGCCAGCGCCACAACGGTACACAAGTCCAAGTCACAGGGAGGGAAATATTTTCACATACATCAAGAAGGCGATGCTGCAATATGAAACCGAATACAAATACGGCCCATTCGTGCTCACCGGAGACTTTAACGTGGACATCACGAACGACGAATGGCTAGTCCAACACATGATGTACCGTTACCATCTCTGGTGCATTTCATATGAATACAAACGTCACACCACCATCAGGGGAACTTCTATAGACATCGCCTTCTCAAAATTTCGACTACATCCTATTCACGATCCCTTGGCTTTGTACTTTACGGACCACAAGGCCATTATTAAGCTCAGGTGAACGTTCCGTTTGAGCTTAACGTCATATATGACTAAAAATCAGGGGAACCCCCTCCTTGTGGTCCGTGGAGCTCTTAAACAATGTAATCATCTACCCTATGTGTAAATAATGAAACATTGTATATATACTGCATATATAATCACACCACACCCCCATGTTTCTGTGTCACGTCTTTGTATGATGATCGAGTGGGTAAAATACACGGAGGATTCATGGTTTACCAGATTACCTCTGGAGCCTCGCCTACGCATCATCATTCACTTCGTGGATATGGCGAAATTTTTTTCGATTCCTCCGCTACGGCGTGCCCCATGCACATGGTTTTGACACGTGGAACCCCACTAATGATTCATTTATAGGATGGGCAGTGCACCAAAACAGCGAGGTCAGCCGTGGTCATCGTGATGAAAAATGTAAGCTACTCGACGAATTCGTCGGCGCAGCTCGCTAAGAAATTATGCATGGCTGTTTAGTCCGTTTCCAAACGCCTGGAACGTCCTCTCTTATAAAGCGAGATAAAAAAAAACAAAACTAAGTGACACGGTGTTGCGGGGCACTCTGGAATAATTTCGGCCCCCAAGACACGTTTTACTTGCAAATTAAATTGTAGATCAGTGGTGTTCCGTTTCTTTCGCACTTAAATGCAGCCGCTCTGGCCGAGGTACGAACCCTTGTCCTCGAGCTATGTGCGCCGTCTTAGTTGCTCAACCATACCACGGTGCACGGTCAGACCGCGTCCTGTCTGGCGGCTCGAAACATATCTAATTCTTTAATAAAACTTGCACATAGTTGGCGTCCGCAGTGTTCATCTAGGGTGGTTCATAGAAGTGCCTGTCATTTTGATATCGTTAGCGCTTACTTTCTTATCGTAACTCGTCATCTGAGCTTTTAGGTGCGTCAACTTAGTTTGAATTTGTGTGGAATATAGATCTTATTTTTGACGTTTTCAAACTGTCCGTTATAAACTGATAAGGCCAGAAACACGCAGTACAAAGGCTCAGTTCAGTTTGCCAGCTTTTCTGGAAGGACACGGAAGTATTACATCATGTGAAAAAAAAAAAAAAAAAAACTACAGGACGCTCATGTTTTCCCTTGCTTAGGTTTCCAGAAGAATTTTTTTTGTTTTGTTTCCAGTTTCGGCTATCCTTATCCTTGATGCCCTGCCCTCTCTCGTAGGGAAAGGGAGGTAGAGTGCGGCGATCGCAGCGCCCGATTTCTCCTTCTGTGAGAGGAGGTGACGGTGGCGCTGATCGGTGGTGCGCCGAATCTGTCTTACGCCGAATCTGTGCTTCCTTCGGTCGCTCGTGCTGTTTCGCCCGCCATGCCACTAAACGTTAGGTGCGCCGAGTCGCTGGCGGCACAGAAACTATCCAAGCCGAAGCTCCGCAGCCGGGACCTTCGGAAGTGGCTGCTTTTGAAAATTTTGTTGGCGAAGGCCAAGAGGATCAGGCACAACTGGGAGGTCTGCTGAGTGTAGTTGCTTCCGTAGCGTGCAAACGGGTTGGTTGAATCCCGTCTCTTATTTGTGAAGGTATGTATATGTTGTAGCCTATAAGCGACAGGAAGACGTGCCACTTGCGTGGCGGTATGTTCATGACGATAGTGCACTCTAGATTTCCCTTATTTCTCTTTTGTCGTAAACACGAAGTGACAACGGAAAGCAGCGGCCTGTTGAGTCTTGTGCGAGTTTTGAAGCATAAGGAGAGCGGTTACGATTTATTCATATCGCTTCGGACAGATACCAACCGCCGCCCAAGTTCTGGACACTAAAAGGACGCCGTACGTACGAGCAAAGCCTAGGTTACCTGAATCGTCTCGACGGCGTTACGAGTTCTGGTAGCGCTTTCGTAACTATAGGACATAGCTGGAACGCAAATATGCTGTTTTAGCAGCGCTGGTTCACCGTGCTTTTCGCACGGTAATACCGTTCCGTCGCGGTCGGCACGTGGCTATTTTAGTGGGAAACACCTGCGGTAACTAGGTGTATGCCTACAGTAACCTGAGGAAAGTTTCAAGGTGCTTGGTCGAGGTCTTTCAGACAAAAGTAACTGTGCGCATACTTCGCGGTACGATAATCCTCCTCTGCTAATACACCCTGTTAGCACACTCGAGAGGAAAACGAAGGAGCCGATGTCGCGATGCTCGTGTTAGCGAGCGCGCTTGTAGAGCGTATTCCAGGATTCGTATTTGCAAGCGAGGGCGTTTGGTAAGCTGTGCGCACTAAATCACCATGTTGAATGCTGAAATGGGCGTCAGTTCTGCGCACGTACCGGCGCCAACTTGCAAGGCCGTGCAAGCAAACGTTAAGGCTCTTAAGATTTGCAATTTAAGATGTTGGGCTCCAGAACCTTTAACCGGCCACCGCTACTCCCCTATTGGAACATGGCTGCTACGTGGCATTCATCGAAATGTGGAACAGTAAGACGGCGCGTTGATTTTGCCGCCCGCATCACACGTCATACTCGCATTGTGTCAGCTCTATACTGATAGCAGTAAGACAAGGCCTACATTTTAACGCGATAGCGTTAGAGAGCTCGTTCCGCAGAAATCCCGCCGTCGGTGTCTGCGTCTCCACGCGTCTCTTGTGAGCGAAAAATCGGCCGTGACGGAAACATAACAGCTCCAAAAATGGTCAACTATGTCCATATAGCGGAAGACATATCAAGCAATGTCTCGACTACCATGGCCTCCGAGACGGCGAGCGCGCCCGCCATCTCGGAGGCCATGCGGCTACAGCAGCGCCTATATGAGGTCTCGTCGGATGCTCTGCATCCACTTTTTTAGCGTTTCATTCTCACGACACCATTAAAGAAGTGAAGTACTGCAATTGCTATTTCACCGTATTGCGGTTGGCCGGAAGAGGTCTCCAGAAGAACAGATCGAACAGCTGCCAGATAGTTAACGCACGAAGGACGACAGAATGTGACCATCTACGAATAAAAGTGTCACGCCTACGCGCAGTTCATAATACAGGACCATGTGACTACATCACTGTACAAAATTTTAATGAAGTTGATATAAAAGTGTTAAATAGATCGAGAACCTCTACTATTACGAGATACGTCGTGCGCGCGCGCGCGCGTGTGTGTGTGTGTGTGTGTGTAACAACACACATTAATAAGTATGCACCGAGTGGTAGAAGTGGACTCTAGGGGGCGGATTTCGCTATCGCGTTCAACTCTTAAAGGCGAAGCTTGAGGGTCCCCCAATTTTTTTTAAGTTCCTTTTTAACCGCGACGATCCCTCTATCAGCGCCTATATATATATTTTTTTCAGTACCAGTCGGATGCGTCCGATCCGGCTGTTCACCGCTCTCTCCGTCGACTCTTTTCTACTCTTTCCCCTCAGCTAGCTCTCGCGCCTGCTTCACGGTCGGAAGGGGAGAGTACCCCCTATGTTGCGCCTCATGGCCTCTGTCGGAAGTACTGTTTAGGGGCGAAGCTCCTTAGAGTCGAGCCTTGTCTTCCGTTGTAATGTCATAGCCACGCTCGCTCTCGGCGCATGCCTCCCGGAGCGCGATCTCTCTCTCTCTTCGACAGCGGCAGTCATGAGTGCAGTCAGACGGTGTGTGCATGTGTGGGCCGATCCCGGAGGCAGTACACCAAGACAGTGTCATCTGCTCTCGTGAGAGAGAGCGAACGGCGCGTTGACTTCGGAAACGCTCTTTCTGTTGTGCGTAGTTGAACCATAAGGATTCGCAGCGTGCATGTTAACAAAATAATCCGGAACTCGGCACGATCTACAACGTGGGTGCGCAGGAATTTCATAAAAACCAGGATCGTAAATAACGCGTGTGTAAATATACACACGCCTTGTCACTCATTTACATGCGTGAGTGAGCAATGTCACGGGTGATTTACGGTAACACCGAACGATCCCTAGTGCTTCGCCCACTCGTCATGGTTCACTTCGTGGAGATGCGCGGATTTTTTTCATAAGTTGTAACTATATATGCGCGGGGCGACGCTTTGAAACCCTTTTGATTGCCATGCTAGCGTGTCACACGGGGTGTTGACGAGACGCGACGTTTGCTGGTGGCGCGCCTGTGATAGCCGACAGCGTGTGTGATAACCGATAACGTTTTTCTGCTCCAGCGAAGAAAGATTTTGTGCTATTTGGACCACACCATCTACACGCGCAAAATGATGTTCGTCAACGAGGCGCCTGGAAACACGAACATTACTACATACAGCGCTTGATATGTTTAGCCATAAGCAGTCGCAAGGGGAACTGCCAACTGTGAATAAAGCTATCGTATGCCTCGATGCCGGAAAGCCGTCGATCCTTCAAGCGTGCTCTAGATTATCGCAAACAGAAAAAAAGCGCAGCGTAGCGCATACATAGCTAACAAAGAAGTGCGAAGGGAGAAATCTGACATACACGTTGTGTTGACCGTTTTCACGGAGCGAGGAGAGCGGTCTGGCAACCAACGCGCCCGCGCCTTCCTCCTCTCCTGGTGTGTGCGAGACGGCTTGGAGCGCGCGCGCTGATGCTTGGATGTGCGGAGCTGTCGAACAATTTATGCATGTTTTGCAGGCTAACCTGACCGCTTTTTACAGCGTAAGCTGTTATGAGATCGCAACAAGGGGCCGTTTTTGGCGCCGTAGTTGTGCGCCGCCGCCGCCGCCGGTGTCCGTAACCCCTATCGCGAAAAATTTTAGAAAAAGAAATAACCAGCGCGGAAGAGGATTCAAAGCACGTCTTCTTCGTGGATTCGAACCCACACCCTCTGCATGGCAGTCGAGCATTCTACCACTGAGCCAGGCCTGTTTTTTTTTTTCATACATGGTATTTATTACAGTGCGCTAAGAAATTCGCAAATTGCATAAGGCGCTGTTGCAGTGACTCAGCGACAATAATCGCACGAACAATCCAAATGACATTGTCAGCCTAAAATACACATTCACTGACGGGATGCACATAAGTGTTTCAGGGAGAGTTCAAGATGTGTTGCACAGCATGGCTGGTAGGGATGAGCACTTCACCAAGATGGGGTACCATTCAGGCCTGACGTCAAGCTCTGTGCTTGAAAAATCTTCGCTAAAAGACCTAAACAGGTATAACGTCTGCCGAAGAATAGCATTAACAAATGTAATGTTACGTGACAGAATACTAATACGCCACTACACGTTGGGGGAAGTGGATTGCATAATGAGTTCCAGGATCATTTGAAAGAACACTGGGCTGCATGGTTTGTAGCTCTGAAACCATTACAAAGGCATGGTCATCATCATTATAAGACAATCTTCTTCAACGTTTCTATCATCATTTAGAATCACTGTCTTTTGGAGCAGTTTCATAGTATCGTGCCATGCATCACGCAGCAGGCGACGTACGCAGCCCCGCTAGCAACCTGACTTGGCTCTTCGATATACCTGACGGTGCGGACCGCTGCTGAAGAAGCGAATCGCGGAGCTACGCGCGCGGCTTCAGCAATGTAACGTCGGGCACAGCAGACAGCTCTGCAGAGAGAAGCCCAAACCGCACGCCGTCGACGCCGGGCCGAGAGTTCGGTTCGTTCTCGGGAAAACGACGTCAAGAGACTCTTTAAGATGTGCAGTTATACAGATTTGTACGTTATAATACCGCCGTAATTGTTGCGTATTGGGTACTTCCCTACTTGGTGAAATGACAAGAGTTATGGCGCAGGGGATACCGACCCCCTCTACTTGCACTAGTTTCCTCAAGCGTTTAAAGGCCTCTAAGAACGTCGTTCCCCCAGCTTACGCTATCACTGTCCCGCGATTCCGCGCAGGCCTGGCTCTTTTTTCGCTATTGTGATGCCAGACCGCACAAGGTAGACAGAAAGTCAGTGTTCAGTTTTCAAGCTTGTATTACAGGAAGCTGCACGACCAGACGGCGAGAGTTCGCGGCTGCGCACTCAATTTGCATCGTTTTCCTCTAGACGGGAAGCAGATGCAAACTGTATATCCCGTAAGTTCTCGGGAATATCGGGGCCTTTAATTTCTGGCGACCATGCCACAACGAACTCGACCGCCGATGCCCAACCTCGGCTTTGACCGCATGAAGCGTACCCGACAAGTCCCGCAACGATCGATCAGCTCGTTGCGGGATTGTAATGTCCATGCTAATATCCTGCGAAAATCCTATTTCTAGAAGTTCTACAATCCTTATTTAAGAAGGTTCCCTTAAAAGGGGACGTTCTCTGACCACTGCAAGCTCATATGTAGGGATGGAATCCGTCTAGAATCCGGATTGTAACGTCCATTTTGTCTATTTTTTTATTACTTCCTTTTCCTTACCTTGTTTCCCTCGCCGCGCTACGGTGGTCCAATAGTTATGATACTCGGCTGCAGATCCGAAGGTCGCGGGATCGAATCCCAGCCGCGGCGGCTGCACTTCGATGGAGGCGAAATGTTGAGGCCCGTGTGCTGTGCGATGTTAGTGCATGTTAACGAGCCCCAGGCGGTCGAAATTTCCGGAGACCTCCGCTACGGCGTCTCTCGTAATCACAGCTGGTTTTGGGGCGTTAAGCCCCGCAAATCAACTACCTTGTTTCCCATTCCTGTGGTCCGCTTCCTCGTTCCCTTCCCCCGAATCCGTACCCTATTTCTGCGATCCTAGCGGCTGCAGGCCGCTCATTGACGTTTGAATGATACAGGAGGTACAATTAAATGCAACGACAACATTTTTTGTTCTACAATAAATAAAATTACAGGTACTCTCATAGAAAACATGTGTTCGGAGACAACTGATCACAGTAGGAAAGGGATGTGTGGATAGCAGAGCTGCCTACGTTAATGTAAGCTCGTGTGCACACAATTTTATAAAGGGGGTACTACAAACTGGGCACCAAGGGATGTATGAACATACATAATTAAGCTCGCTGCCTACGAAAGGTTACCTCAAATGTTCATGCACAGTTGTTTGTTATCAAGTACTGATGTGCAAATTTGACAATCAACAAGAAATCAATTGCACAAACGATGATCCCAAAATATATTCCACTTTGATAAAGCAATATCACAGAGTAATGAAGCATAGTACTTAAAGGAATTTGTGGAGTAATAAATGCAGCAATTTCGACACGTATATTGGCAATAATGCCAATGGAGACGTATGTTGAAAGCTTGAAACAGTGATTGCACAGCTTAAAAATCACACATGTAAGCAAGAACTGCCCAAACGTAAGCAGGAACTACACAAACAGTGGCAGTAGAACTATTGAACTTGTTACAGTCAAGTCCATATTTAACTGAGGACTGCTTAAATGTGGACAAAAACTATACTAATAATGAGTATAAAAATATGTTTAAACATTACACAAGCAAACAATTGCACTGGTTAAAACTAGGTACTTATATTACACTACAGGCAAAAAAAAAAGCGGGGGGGGGGGGAGCTGCTGTAGTCGGGCAGGTAGCAAGTGCAGTCAGTCTACAGGTAAGCTGCCTAACAACATGTTACACAGGTTCACCCAGTCAACTGCTTTTGACAAACACACACACAAACTACTAAAACCGTAACAACGGCATACTAGTTTCGTGTACTTAGTTTTTTCATTACTGAGCATTAATTACATAATTGGTTTTAATTGGTGGGCCCTTTACAAAATTACCGTACATATCGCTAACATGCCAATTACGAAGTTGTAGAACACCTAACATTTGTGTGATGCTTAAGCATGTTTGGTTGTTCCTTCTGAGAAAAAAATTGGCAGATCCCACGTGCAGTGGGAATCAAGGAAATGCGAAGCACGCATCAGGAACGTAAAATGGATTTGCATTGTTGTCTCGCTATACCGAGTTTGGTGCATATGAAGTTAACGAAACGGCCACAAGAGCACCAAGACTGTGGCATGTAAACCATGCCGCTCATACACGCATGTCATGATTCTAACGTTATGACTTGTCATTTACGTTCGTCATGCAGTCGTGTTGTCCTATTATGTCGCCTCAGAATAGGACACACATATGGTACCCATAGCTTTCTGCTGACTGGCGATGAACCTCCTACATGTGGTAGATGTGGCGAGAGGCTAACCGTCCTCCACGTCCTCCTGGAGTGTCGGGAAGCCGAAAGAGAGAGAAAGAAACATTTTCCTTTAGCATACCGCTATCATCTTCCCCTACATCCTATTATGTTTCTCGGCGAAGAACCGCTTTTTGACGCAAAATCAGTCCTTGGCTTTTTAAAAGATGTTGTATTGAATGTTTTTAGCCCAATAAGTTCATAGCGCATCCTCTGTCCAGAAGATGCCGCTGTGATAGCAGCTTTCAATGAGCCCATGCCTCCATGCCCTTGTTTTAAGGGCTCTGCTGAGGCACTAGTGCTCCACGCCAAGCTTTTATTTGATATTTGTATCATTTTATGTCTCCATAGCACAGATCATTTGTCATTGCCATAATTTTACTCTATGTGTATTTTACGCACTTGCAGCGAGTGTTTTTAGGCCCATTTACAGCCACGTCACATCTGTTTTATCCACACTGCGTAACGCACAGTTCATTATCATCGCTCTGGCGCTCTTTGGCCACATCTGGCCCTTGCGCCAATAAACTCCACTAATCATCATCATCATGCAGTCGTGTTGTGCCATAGCAGTTTTCGTATACATCCCTTTAAGGAAACGAGTGGCATGTAGATCATGCCGCTAATCACATGCATGCCACGATTTTCATGTTATGACCTGTCATTTATGATCGTCATGCAGTCTTGTTGTGCCAAACCAATTTTCGTATAGGCTCCGTGCAGTCGAATTTTCCATGTGCGACATCAGCGCCAGAATGCACTGCCTGGCGGAGAGAAGAAGCAAAATTGAGCAGACTGTGACAGCGAAATACGCGAACGCGATGCGCGTCTCCAACTCTATAGCAGCAGCGACCGCCCGTCCCACCTTCTTGCGTTTTATTTCCCTTGAGGCGCGCGCTCCAAACCTGCGGCAAACTGTTCCAAAGGGCGACGCCGCGAGCGTTCTTGTGGTTTGCAGCACGCCCGGAAAGCAGCGAAGAAACTCGCGCGTCGCTGTCGCCTCGGTTTCCACCGTGCGCGACTGAGCCGCCCGACGAGAGCTACGTAGCGCCCTCTGGTCAGTAGACGGAGCCCATACATCCCATTCACGAAACGACAGTGTAGCGCCAGGACCATGGCATGTAAATCATGCCAGTCATGACACGCGTGTCATGATTCTAATGTTATGACCTGTCATTTACGTTCGTCATGCTGTCGTGTTGTGCCATAGCAATTTTGGTATACATCCCATTAACGAAACGCCTGGCATGTAAATCATGCCCCCCATGACATGCATGTTATGCTTTTCATGTTATGACCTGTCATTTATGTTCGTCATGCAGTCATATTGTTGCACACCATTTTTCCTACACATCCCACTAACGAAACGGCCAAGAGAGCACCAAGACCGTGGCATGTAAATCATGTCGCTCATGACATGCATGTCATGATTTTCATGTTATGACCTGTAATTTACGTTCATGATGCAGTCATCTTGTGGCATGCTAATTTTCGTACACATCCCGTTAACGAAACGCGTGGCATGTAAATCATGTCGCCCATGACATGCATATCATGATTTTCATGTTGTGACCTGTCAGGCATGTTCGCCATGCAGTCATGTCGTGGCATACCAATTTTCGTATACATCCCATTAACGAAGCGGCCAGGAGAGCACCAAGACCGTCGCATGTAAATCATGTCATTCATGACATGCATCTCATGATTTTCATGTTATGACCTGTCATTTATGTTCGCCATGCAGTCATATTGTGGCATACCAATTTTTGTATACATCCCATTAACGAGACGACCAGGAGAGCACCAAGACTGTGACATGTAAATCATGCCGCTCATGACATGCATGTCATGATTTTCATGTTATGACCTGCCATTTATGTTCGTCAGGCAGTCATGTTGTGCCATACCAATTTTCGCATACATCCCATTAGCGAAACGGTCAGGAGAGCCCTAAGACCGTGACATGTAAATCATGCCGCTCATGACATGCATATCACGATTTTCATGTTATGACCTGTCATTTATGTTCGTCATGTAGTCATGATATGGCACACCAATTTTCGTAAACATCCGATTAGCGAAACGGCCAGGAGAGCACAAAATCGTAGGCGGCTAGATAGATAGATACGCTCAAACTCGCCGAAGTTCGCTAAGAAATGCTTCGCATTTAAAAAAGAAAAGAAAAGCCTGCGAGATGTGAACTGGATGCGCGCACCTGCGCCGTATCTCAAGCTGTGTTCGTTTATCGCCTTGTAAAAGGATTGGATAGGATTCGAGACTTTTCGGCATCTGCTGAATGTCAACCCCCCCCCCCCCCCCCCTTCTTTTTTTAAGTGCTGGTTTCGATGGCTCAGGGACAAGTTTCTAAGGCGCGATCACCGGAAAGCCTGAAACGTTATTACATGTGGCGGTCAACGAGCATAAGTGTTTCTCCAATAAATCAAAGGTCGCTTGGGAGCGCTCGAGGAGCTTCAATTTTTTCCTCCTGGAAAAAAAAAAACAGAGATAGTTAAGTGGAAAAGAAATGTTTGTTTCGTAAGTTATTTGAGGCACCCTACAACTTTGTAATTGGAATGCTAGCATTATGAACAGTAAATGAAAGGATGACCAATTAAAACGAACTAAGCCATTAACACTTACTCACGAAGAAATACTGTTTGTAAGTGCACACAATCACCACTAGTGTGCACATTGTTCAGAGAACGTATCAGCTATGTTCTTTTTGGTAGGTAAGTGAGAACCAGTTGAAGTAGCTACTAGAAAAATCACAAATTAAAGTAAATTGTCTATTGTTAGAGATTACCATTAATTGCCAACTACACCTCCTACTCACATAAAAAGTGGAATGTGAGAAACAATTGAATGATTACAGTTAAAATTGACTACGTAGAGCATGAAAAAAGCATGCGTATTGCTCTACAGACCTGCGTGGGAGCGGCCCGCAACTGCTAAAGGATCCCCCTAGAAGGGGACGTCCAACTGCAGTTTCTCAGGACCAAAATAAAGTTCTGTGCCTGCCTGCCTGCTCTACAGAGATGCTTTATGAACTCTTTATCAAGGCTAAAGCCCCTCTCTAAGCAGGAGTGGGTGTGCTCACCATCCGGTTTACCTAATGAAATATCGCCTCAGAAGAGCTGCTGCAAACCATGCGCAATTTGTAGCGAAAGCGAACGTCGTTTAAGCTTTCTTTCGGAGCGTAGTGTTTCCTTGTGTATCTGGCGCGGATAACCATAACTATGTTTACTTGGAAAAGGTTGAAATGAAATTCTGTAAACACAGCATGCTATTTATTGCATCAGCAAGAAATATTTAAACCGCAGCTGTGGTGTCAAGCCACGTTTGGGAAGGGATAGTTCCCGTGCGTATAAACTATCTCGGTCGTCTGTAACTGCAGCAACGCCAACAATGCCCTTGGAGGCACACACTCAAAACTTCATGAAGTTTCGCATATCCTGCCATCCTCTGCCTGCCCGATGACTTGTGCACGCAGTACGCCGTTCTGGGATGTTTGGCCTGTGCGGCGCAGTTTGAACACGTTGTCGTGAGGTTTTGCATGCCTGCGTGGGTGTTGCCGATGTAGGTGACCAATATTGCCCTTACGCACGGAAACTATTTCTAATTGCTAGAAGACCGCGCTGGTGCGTTGTTAATGTAGAAGTAGGCGAACGCATTCACGTCACTACTACTACCGAAATTATCGCTCGCTGTTGGAGAGGGTGTCGCCCATTTCAAGCGATGTATACTCTGAACACACTCCGCAGCGTGACCTCGATGCGATGAAAGATTTCGGCACTTCGTCATATGTATTGCCATACAGTTTTTTTTTTAACTGCGAACGGCTCATTCCAAAATAAGCACGCGCGGCATGCAGGCTGTTCAAGAAACGGGCTGCGCTTGCGAACAGCCGCGATCATCTTTAAAACCGAAGTGGTAACCCCATTTCAGGGAAATGCTCTTACATGAAAAACAGGTATGCAGGGAAAGGCACAGCAACACGGCATCGCGACAAAACTAGCCAGACGTACACGTGCACTCCGCACGTCGTGCACTTGCGACCGGCGAACACAGCGCAGTGGCACTTTGGCGCATCCAACATGGCGCCGAGCGGCGAGAAAACAAAATACCAAGAAAAAAAGGGAGCGCGCTACCACGTGACCGCAGCCGCCCTATCGGAGGCGAGGAGAGGAGGAAGCGGCGTTGTTCAAGAGATGGCGGTACTTTTCCGTAGGTAGAGGGGCTTTAATCAAGGCGCCACACACGCGACACCTATGACGAAGATCATGATGACCGCTGCTGTAACTTCTCACGATGAGCACACTTTAAAGGAAGCAAAAGATAGACTATGGTAGGATACAACTTAAAGAAACAGCAGTTGGCAACCAGGGAAGATTGATCGCGTGCGTGAGTCGGTGTTACTCCGCCAGCCAATCAGAGAAGCAAACGGAATTGTCATCACGCTACCTTTTCAAAATGGCGCCATGCTTAAGCCTTCGGCACTGCTGTTTTTGATTCCTTTCATCGGTAGAAAACATGAGACGTGCAAGAAGCTTGGGCAAAAAATGTATGGAGCCTGAGCGTTTCAGACTCAAGAAGGCCGCGATGCAGTTCATTCTGCTTCCGAGCCCTTTTTACACATTAAACTTCACCGAAATGAGCTGAAAAACTCAGGTGGCGGCGCTTGCGGCGCGCGCCTGATTTTTGCATTGCAAGCGCTTTATTTCAGCTCATTAAGAAATTGGTCTTTTCATGTTCCACTCTAATGAACCAATGAATACATGTGCGCTTATCCTTTGTTTTTGCCATTAGCGCCCCTTTATTTTGGTTGAACGAAAGGTTCGAAGTGGGGACTATTGCCAGCCTCGCGGAAGAACAGTGGCTGGGGGTTGAGGGAGTGGGAGGGGCTTCACTGCAGACTTGAGTTGCATCAGACTATAGTTCCTTTCGACCACTTGATATACAGAAGAGCTCAAGTTCATTGCAATGAGTTTTGGAAAAGTCTGCAGGAAGAGCGGCCTCCCCTTCGAAGAATGCGGATTTTCACTCAAACTACAAAAAAGAACGCTTCCATCTGTGAAGAGCAGGCACAATGTCGGGAAAGTTCACGAAGTGTCAGACATGTGCTTAACCGATCCTGTTACTGAAAGGGAGCAATCATGGTGACAGGGGTGGAAGTGCTGCGCCATTTGTGCTATTCTGCGCCAAACAGCGCCCAGGCGGCATTTGAGTACGATTACAGTAGCGACTGATTTTTCGGACCCTCTCGGGAACGTAAAGACGTCCGGAAAGTCGGGTAGTCCGGAAAAATGAATGTAGTCAGAAAACGCAGAATTTTACCGATCTTTTTTTCTTTATATAGAGGGCGAAGTACCAAGTACCACACACTCTAAACCACGAAGCAGCCGGCGGGACTGATGCGCGTGCGGTCCGCGGTGGAATTGCTACTCATGCAAGAACTGCCGCCACGTTTCTGGGAGCGCGCTCCCTACTACACCGAGCCAAAGCGAAATTACTATTTTGTGTCAGTGTTGCTGTCGAGGATACGACCAATACGGCGCTTTGAAGGCATGCGCGCAGCCTACGCGCGCAAAGTCCGAACGAAACTGCGTTCTGCCGAAAATCGCGGTCTGTTGACGCGTTCACGGATGGCGGCTGCTATACTCAAAACCGCTGCAGGTACACAATCGCGGTCGCTGTGACTATCAATGACAGTGACAAATGCTCTAAAAGTACGCGCATGTCCAGTGCACACAACTGTCCGGAGGGAGGTTTAACCGTTTGCTGGTTTAAGAACAGCAGTCGCTACCGACGCGTTCATGTATATGGCCACCTTAAACTCTGAAAGTAGTACGCACTGCGTTCCCAACGCGCAAGTGCGTCGAAGCAGTGCTGCTTTCCACAAAATTTGCGGAGGAAACCGTGCTATAGATGCGATCACTGATAGCAATGACGCAGTTTATGAAGGTAGTGCGTGTGACGGCCAGCGCCACACGGAGCGAAAATGGAACTACAGTTTGCAGTCCACTGAATACAAGAACGCGCTCGCTTTCATCGCGATCACCGATAACGACATCTCAGAGACTGAATTAAGGTATAAAAAGGCACGAAGCGTATAAAAAGGCACGAACCATTCGCTGATGATCTGCACATTAAGTTGCAAGGGATGTTTCTTTGTGACAATGATGTACTTCAGCCACATGCATACCTTATGTTACGCAAAGTCCCATAAAAGTGTGCTGATGTAGGCACATAATTGTGGTTCAAGTATCGTAACAAATCCACATGAATAGCTGAGCATATTAGCAGTAGGGGCTTGTCCTATGCTTCACTTTCGCATACTGCAGCATTTAAATGCTGCACATATGTTTAGTGTATGCCTGAATATGCAGGGTTCGCCAGTGCCACAAATGGACATGCCGCGGTTCTTTGACCTGCTCTGTCACCAGTTGAGCTTGCTGCTGGGTAATTAGTGGAAATAAACTCGTTGTGCTTTACTTATAAATGAATATGCAGTATTGGAGCGACAGCTCTAGTTGCATAATATAATATTGTAAACGCATGTGCAATGCTTGGTGTGGCTTAGCTTGAGTGCAACACCGCTGCCTTGGTTACGCCTGTGATCAAACTTGACTTCTGCACGCCCAAATTCGTGGGAGTTTTTCAAGCTGAATATATGAAGTAACGTGTACTCTTTGTTTATTTTGATTTTTAGCACACAAACATAAGGCACAAGCTGGCAAAATGCCATAATCTGCGTCACTTATTGGAACGTATGGATACAAAAGCACTCAGAAGCAGTGCTTGCTAGCACTAAGGTGAAACAAACAGGCCAACCAGAAGCAGTATTCAAGCTCTGTAAACGCTCTAATCCTTGTGATATACCACAATTCAACCAGTTGATTCCGCGGGCGTCCACTGGTGTCATAGAATGTACCAACGACCACACATTCGCACTGTCGCATTTCAGGCCGCGAGTACTGTACAATTATGGAGTACGGAAGTCCCTATGACAAGTGGGGCCAAAGCTTACTTGCTGTAGGAATGATGACAAACTGATGCTTGGAAAATGAGGCATTCGGGAGCTCACAATGGGTCATCGCCTTTTTTAATCGAGCAGGCGTAAAGTTTGCGTGCACAAGCACGTACGGCCCACGTCCATGATGATGGAACTGCTTCTACGTCATTATTCTTCACAAAGTGGACTACTGTGAAACCTAAAGGCAAAATAAAAAGCCAGACATGTCATAGCTGCCTTACTGGTCCTTCCTTCATCTTAGTATTCTTTACATTGTCGGCATAGTCTTCGTCATCTCCACAGTCTTCGTCCTATTTCCTTCATAAGGATAGGTGCTCCAGGTGTTCTGAGGAACTGCATCAATTCAGCAGCGGTTGATAACACGAAGCACCGCCGATGTCTCCACGAAACTGTAATTTCAGCTTCACGCAGTGGTCGATGCCATCGCAGAGAAGGTTCAGCCAGTTGGGGTCAGTGAACTGGCCCAAGCTGTCGAGTTCGACGGTACTCAAGCAAGCGTGCTTGAAGAGGATCCAGTGTAGGAGAACGACGGCTCGTTGCATGCGTTAATTCCTTTCGCGTTCTTCGAAGTTCTTGCTCGCAAACAATAGTGCCAGATCTCTTGTGGCAACGACTTCTTTGAGCGTTACTTTGATGGCAGTCAGCATGTCATTGCAGACATGACCGAGCAGGTCGCAGTCCTCGTGGCTTCTCCTGCCGCACGGCACCATGTTGTCGGCCCCCTTGTTGGACAGGATCGCCTTCATTTGCTGTAGCGTGGCGTACGCGTCAAAGGTAGATGGGAACTTCTCGGGACACGTCCTGTTCAGGTGTCTGGAATGCACCCATAATTCGCCGTCTTCTGGTGCCATCCGCTACTGAAAAATAGTGGTAAGGCATTACGTTCTTTTTTCAACGCTAAAACATATGACAGTGGCACATTTATAACGTCTCAAATGTCACACTTAAATCAAGTGGATCTATTCTCAGGCACTGTGAGAGAATGCTACCGATTTTACTAAGGCACTATCCGGTGGCCTTGAAAGGCTAACGTTAATAAAAAAAATGAAGCGCCATTGCGCGGAAGTGCAAGTATCATCACGTGCGACGCCTAACCGCAAAATCTAACCCGTGATACGCGGTTACTCGCGGAAACGTGGCGGCGGCGTGTGTGAAACTGCGGTGAAACCATGGTAACTTCCTAAAAACCACGTGACCACTCTTCTAGCGAGCATAACGTGCAGCTTGCGGAAAGTTGAAAGAGCCGCGTTGCGGCGGTAACGAGGGCACGTGGTTCCTCTAGAGAACGCGGGGGGGGGGGGGGGGGTTGCTCACCCTGAAGCAAGCCATGGCCTCAGAGATTTCACGTGCCAGATTTAGGAGGTCGTGAGCCTGCGCAGATGGGCAGCGTTGTGGAGCCATGCATGGGGCCGAAGATTCCTGGACAAAAAATGTCTACCGTAACTGATACAGGTAATATATCCGGCCAATATAAATACTGAGCGTCGTGGCTCAAGTCACTACACCTCATCATAAAAGGAACGCTCACAACCACCAATCGTCCGTGCACATATTTCCGTATTGGCCTCGAGGGCCACCACTGGAAAAGCCGGCGCTGCGGTCGGCATGACGTGGTACGAGTGATGGCGTGCCTGCGTCGTCTACTTTCGAAGCGGCGAAAGCCTCCGCGCGAGCGCGGCGTTTCTGGATATTCTGGAAAGGTTTCTTGCTTCGGGTGGGTAATTGACTACACTTGAAAGGAGCAGAAAAGTTAGTGGCTACCGTCAAAGCCGTCAACATTGTAGGCTGCTGCTCCTTGCCTGACGTAACGCCGCGGAGTGCCCTGTCAACCCTCACGTGCTCCCGCGGGACAAGTAACTTTGTGAGGCTTCGTGAGAACAGGCAAGCAGTCATCGGGTTCAGATACCGTGCTCAGCAAAGTTCCGCGAGGAACGTTTCTGCTACTGCGATGTTGGGTTAGTAGCAGACACGTCCCTGTCCTCGTTGACATTTCTCGCATGCCGAAAACGCTCCTTCCTTTTACCACGTTTGATATGACCTGAGAGCCGTAGAAAGCGGCTTTTGTCACCCGCTTTGAGCTCAACGTTCACAATATCACCTGCAGATGTTTAATCATCTGTCTGGATAGCTGCATGCTCTTCGGAAAGAGATACAAATATATGGGTAAACAGTATGTGATGCGGGAGAGTCAAAACACAGGGCTGGCGGTTTTGCTTTCATAACATTTTCGGCAATACAACACAAAATTCCATTTATATCTACGCCTTGAGAATAGAAAATTGGCGTAGCTTGCACTAATGGCTGAAGGCTAGACACAGAGGAGCTGATAGGCATCTACCTGATACTGGCTATATATGCACCTATATATGAACCTATATATGCACAACTCGTGCATGCCGACAGCGAGCTAAGTGCTGCGGCTGGGGCAAACAAGATGCGCTAAAAGAGGCGATGTTCTACGTACAAAGTTAAAGGAGTACTGACACGAATTTTTGACATTCTCGTATTGTTGCTGTAAATGAAAGCACTGGCGTGGAAAACCCCAAAAACAGTGTCATGGTGGCCCGCAACACAATGAATATATTTTTAATACGGCTCCCTTAAAAGGTGACTTTCGGTTTCGATTTCGAGGGGGCGGTTTCCTAGTAACGTATCAACATAGTCGGACGACGTCTGAGCCACGTAGGGACAGAAATTCTTCATAGCGTCGCTGCAACTCTGTCGTCTTTGGTCAATTACACCTGAGGCACGCAAACAACGGCAATTTCACGGTCGTCCAGTGACTCTGACCGCGATTTCGGCGATTTTTAAGAGCCCGTGTTCATACGTCATCGTAGTGTCCATTGCAATGGGGCTGGCTTGCTGTGCTGGGCGACGCCAACTTTAAAACCAAATTAAAATATTTTGTACGTGTTTCCTGGCTTCCGTGTGCGGAGGGCGTTAACAATACATGGCTAGGAAACGAAAAATGTATATATTGCGCCGCCGCAAAATCGTGTCAGTACTCTTTTAACTGCAAGAAAAGGTCAGCAGTAATTGTGTACTGAATTAAGGAAAATTAAGCAACCAAGAAAGTAAAAATAATCTCGCGGTCCAAGCTAACTTAATATTAGCTCGGCTGCGACTATTATTTTTCTTTTTGTATTTGAAGAACATAAGTGTGAACTTAAATAAGGAAATGAAGCTATTGCAACCGCAGTCGCGAGGGAGATTAAAAGGTGCAGGAGCTCCCACTCCAACATTACTATATGTGGTATTAACAACTACTGTAGCAATCGCAATAAAAGTCACTTTATTGCCGCTATGTACCAATGTAGGTATGATCGGCGAGCATGAAAATAAAAAGTGCGGGCGGCTTCATTACAGAAATAGTCACCTAAATATCCGAGAGAATTTGGCTGGTTTAAACCAAGCGCAAGAAAACCCAACGCAGAAGAGCACAATGAACGTGTCAGCTCTAAGCATACATGGGCAGTGAACGCAGCTGCTGTTATCCAGACTAGCAGCTCCAGCACAACTAAAGGGGGAAAAAGGGCCGATAGTCTTTCTTATGGACCAAGACATTTATGGAAATAACTAGGAAATATTTTAAAAAATTAACCAATGCTGTTTAGCCTAAATAGCGGCCAAAGTCCCAGGAAACAAGTTGAAACTTCTAAGCGAACCTGAAATAGAGGGTTTCAGCAGAGCAGGCTTACTCGTTGAAAGCATAGCAATGCCGTACCACCGCGCTTGCTTATCGCCATTTAACTCTGAAAGACAACCATGAGCCACTCTCTACATTTCCTCACGTTACTCTGCGCAACAAATGAGTAGCCGTAGTCTTCCCAATAAAATAGCTACTCGCGACAAAGGTGCGGTATTGCCATGCTGTAAGCAACCACTCTTAAAGATCTCGTATACAGGGAAGGCATTTCAGCGTTCGTACTTGAGCTTGCAGTCACTGATCAAAGGAAATAACATACCTCCCAGTTGTGCCTGATGCGGCGGGCCCTCAACAAAATAATCTTGAGGAAGGTCTCCTTCCGCAGGTCCTCGATCTTCTTCTGATTCATCGCCTTGATCTTGTGCACCGTCAGCTGCTCGACCTGGTTGACGTTGAGAGGCATCCCGTACAAGGCAGCACTTGCGAAGAGAAGCACACGTTTCACACAGAGGCCAAACAACTTGCCAGCACCATGGATAGCGACAGAATGAGATCGTTGCGAGCTTGGATGGGCTCGACATTACTCGCTTTTTATTTTTTGAGAGAGGAGGACAAAGCCATAAAAAACAGGCCTCACTTTCGGCCTTTTCATTGGGTGCTCGGAATTCCACACAGGGACTGGGGACAAGTATTTGTAATGGGGAGAGGTACCCGGAACAGAAACCCCTTCTTCGTCCTCTTCTCCCCCCTTCCCCCACCCCTAACGAACCCTGCCAGCACAAAAAGGACAAAAAGTGCCCATTGTCTCACCTCTATGGAGCTCTGTTCCTACTTTCAGCTTTCCTCTTTCAAATCCTTTTCTCTCTTCACAAGTACACTAGCCTGTGTGGTTCCTTAACCTTGCACATAGTTTTCTCAAGTGTGGAAGCTCATGCTCTGGAAATAACTGGTGTCCACTCTGCATTGGAGACAACAAAGACGGTCTCAAGTTCGATGTGAAACAGGCAGCATGAACAGAATTCGGAAGCCTCTCTCACTGTAAAAAAAAGAAAAGAAAACGAATTGAAGGAGAAAGCCATATGACTGTGCTGTTGTGTTTTGCTGGGATTTCGTGATTATTTCTCAAGAATATTTTTTTTGCGCTTTATTCACATAAGTGGTGGAGTTCGACAATCTTTTCTACCATGAAGGCATTTTTATTACATGAAGGCATTTCATCGTTTGTACTTGTGCTTGGAATCACTAATCAATGGAAAGAACTCAGCATACCTCCCAGTTGTGCCTGATCCGGCGGGCCCTCTTCAGGATGATCTTGAGGAAGGTCTGCTTCCGCAGGTCCTCGATCTTCCCCCGCTTCATCGCCTTGATCTTGTCCACCGTCAGCTGCTCGACCTCGTTCAGGTTGAGGGACATCCCGTACAAGGCAGCACCTGCGAAGAGAAGCAAACGTGTTAGCCAGAGACCAGACAACTTGCCAGCACCATGGATAGCCACAGAATGAGATTTGGTTGCGAACTGTAAGCGGCTCGACATCGCCTCCTTTTATTTTTTGAGAGGAGACAAAGCCATGAAGAACAGGCCTCACTTTCGGCCTTTTAATTGGTTGCTCGGAATTCCACACAGGGGCTGGGCACAAGTGTTTGTAATGGGGAGAGGTACCCTAAATACAATCCTCGTCCTGATCCTCATCTCCCCCTTCCCCTACTCCTCCATCCTCTGCCACCAAAAAAGGGACAAAAAGTGCTGGTTGTCTCAGCTCTTTAGAAGTCTGTTCCTCCTCTCAGTTCTTTCAAATGCTTTTATCTCACAAGTACACAAGGCTCTGTGGGGTTCCTTAACCTTGCACATAGTTTTCTCAAGCCTGGAAGCTCATGCTCTGCAAGTAACTGGTGTCCACTATGCATTGGACACAACAAAGGCGGTCTCAAGTTCGATGTGAAACAGGCAGCATAGACAGAATTAGGAAGCCTCTCTCACTGTAAAAAAAAGAAAAGAAAACGAATTGAAGGAGAAAGCCATATGGCTGTGCTGCTGTGTTTTGCTGGGATTTCGTGATGATTTCTCAAGAATTTTATTTTTCGCGCTTTATTCGCGTCAGCGGTGGAGTTCGACGATCTTTTCTACATCGGTCAAGGTACTTGGCTGAATATATGTCCATCTAATTAGTGAAATTTTAGCTCATGAACTAGTTGTTCCGGAACAGAAACATATTGCTCTTCATCCTCATTGTGTCTGTCTTCGGCGAACGTTCTCGATACCTACAATGACGGGCGTTTTGCAGTTCCTCACACAGACGCCTTTGATCTACAAAACAGAGCTAAACGGTAAAGAACCATCAGCGTACCTTCTTATTCCGCCTGGTAGACCTGGCCCTCTGCAGCATAATTTGAAGGAGGAGCCGCTTCCGAAGGGCTTCGCCCTTCATCTTCTTGAGCTTCTTCTTGGTCACCCTCTACACGTGCTTCACGCGGCGTCTGGACGACGTCTTGATGAAGACAGCTCCTGCGAAAAGCCAAACGCACTCTCTAGCCAGAGGCAAGCACAGCAGAAGTATGTAGCAGTGTGGAAATCCACGGAATGTGGTTTCCTCAGCAGCTACCCACGTGATTCACGCGGCGTCTGGACGACGTCTTGATGAAGACAGCTCCTGCGAAAAGCCAAACGCACTCTTTAGCCAGAGGCAGGCACAGCAGAAGTACGTAGCAATGTGGAAATCCACGGAATGTGGTTTGCTCAGCAGCTACCCACGTGCTTCACGCGGCGTCTGGACGACATTTTGATAAAGACAGCTCCTGCGAAAAGCCAAACGCACTCTTTAGCCAGAGGCAGGCACAGCAGAAGTACGTAGCAATGTGGAAATCCACGGAATGTGGTTTGCTCAGCAGCTACCCACGTGCTTCACGCGGCGTCTGGACGACACTTTGATAAAGACAGCTCCTGCGAAAAGCCAAACGCACTCTTTAGCCAGAGGCAGGCACAGCACAAGTACGTAGCAATGTGGAAATCCACGGAATGTGGTTTGCTCAGCAGCTACCCGCTGCTTTGACTGTCTTAGTTTGAGAGAGGATTAATGGGTTCGCAGAACCTTTATATGTCGCGACTTCATTGGCTAGAATGGGCAACCCTTTCCCGAAACAGAACTGAACCGTTGCGCGCACGGACGAGTACATAAGAAGGAACACAAAATGACAAACGAAGCGGAAACTAACAACCCGTTCTTTGCGGGCAATGTGACCTTATTTATACCACAGCGGAACACATATCGAGCATTACAAGGCAAAACAAGATCTTACATCACACGTGTAGTGCCACCCAAATATGCTATTTTTTGGGTGATAATAAGATGGAAGGCATGCTGACGCATTTGTCCTTAAGGCACGAGATCTTGTGGGCTTCAATGATTAGGCGCGTTGTTTCATTCCAGTTTCTTGCAATCACATTGGTACGTTGAAATTCAGGTTTGCACGCACATTCCTCACAGTGAATGGCAAGTCATTTAGTAAAAGATGTACGCAGCTTCCGCTATAGGCCGTGCGAAGCCAGATAACAGGGAAGCTCGCCTGTTGTATCGCCCATTGCAGAAGAGTACTGGGCGCTCCATACTGGGCACGAACGACATGCCAGCGCATACAGTGCAAGTTTCTTGAATGGCTTTTCAGGACGCAATTTGAAACTGGAAAATTCCACCCCGAATGTTGCATAAACCTGTCAAAGCTAGCCGTTGAAGATGGCCCCCTCAATGCATAGCTGTATAAGAATTCTGGAATACGGTTCAATGACCTCGGTGTCTTTCAGTAAGGCGAAGTTGCAAAAGAATGTCCTTCACTATGAGAGGAAACCCGAGATGAAGACCATGGACTCATGCATTGAGCAATTGCTTCATTGGAGGGAAGATGTTCTTTCACTTCCTCTGAATGAGAAAATAATGGCAGCGTTGCTTCGCCCCCTACGCAACAGCTTCGTTCATTTGGACTCGTGGTGTTGCAATTGAATTTTAACACCATTGTTAGAGATATCTATTGATTTAACGCTCTTTGGCTATTTTTGAGCTTTGCGCCATGAAAACCCGTGTGTCATTATATACTAATGCTAAAAAACTTTCAAGCAATATAAATGACCCTCACACCCCCGCCCCCCGAAAAATAAAGAAATGAAAAAGAACGTTGTCCTCCCCTTCTATTAGCGAATTGCCAAGAATTAGAAGTGTTACAACAGAGCACGTACTACCACCGTCTGCACCCGCACGGGAAAGAGATTCCATCTGCCTACAACAACGAGTTTGTGAGGCATTATAAACACAACTCTCCACCACCACCACGTCGATGAAAAAGTAAAATTGCCCCGCTGTGATGATGCTTGCGAACTCGCAAGCGAGTAGATGTGTTGTGTAACACCCCAACGCCGCAGACTGAGCTGAAAAGGAAAAAAAAAAAGAAAAGATGCTGATCATATCTGAAGGAAATTCTAAGGAATTTCAAACGTAATTGCCCGCCACCCTCTCGGACGAGGATTAATTACTAATGAAACCATTCCGTATATGAGTGCGCAGCTTCCGCTAGGTCTTCGCAGGCCAGATAACATCGAAGCTGGTCGATAATTTACCGACACAGTTCAGTTGATTTTCGAGTGATATTTAGGCGGGAATGTGTCACGTGACAATGCGCTACGTATTTGCGCGAGAACATGCCACGTAACCTAATGTCACTCGACAATTCTGATGGAGGTTTTATGGTTAGCTTAAAAACCTTCGCTGCGAAAAATAAGTCCACATTCAAGTGCATCGCGTCCGCCGAGAAAATTACGTTTAAGGATCTATGAACTCAGCATAAGTGATTCAGTAATGGAGACTGCCACCGCCTCCACAGAAAGAAATTACTCTCTTAAGACCATGCGCATTCAGTAAAAGCACCTTCACATTAAAGACCGCCAATACAGCTGTCTCCACCGACATAATTAGTTGAAGATATGTGAATTTAATAAAACTAACGTGTTATTAAAACCCGCCACCACCACCATCTCCGCCAACAAAATTATTTAAGGATACGCGAATGTAGTAAATAAAAGTAACTTATTAATAAATGCCGCCACCACCTCCACCGACAAAACTAGTTAAGTATGTGTGAATTTAGGAAAAGAAACTTGTTATTAGAACCCGCCACAAACGCCGTGTCTACCGATAAAATTAGTTAAGGATATGTGAATTTAGTAAAAGCAACTTGATTTTAAAACCCGCCACCACCACCGTCTCCACCGACAAAATTACTTAAGGATATCCTAATTTACTAAACGTAACTTACTAATAAAGCTTGCCACCACAACAGTCTCCGCCGATAAAATTAGTCACTGTTAAGTCTGTAAACAAAAACAGTAATATGAAAGCCCGCCACCACCGCCGTCTCCACCGAAAAAATTAGTTAACGATATGCGAATTTAGTAAAAGTAAGTTATTAAGAAAGCGCGCCACCACCGCGGTCTCTACCGACAAAGCTAAGTATACCTGAATTTAGTAAAAACAACTTGTTATTAAAACCCGCCAGCACCGCCGTGTCCACCGACAAAATTAGTTAAAGATATGTGACTTTAGTAAAACTAACTTAATAGAGCCCGCCACCAGTGCCGTCTCCACCGAAAAAAAAATTATTCTCAGGGATGTGTGAGTTCTGTAAAAATAGCTTAATAATATAGGAAGACTCCACCAGCAAGAAAAGTTGCCTCGCTTGTAAGATTATGTAATTCAGGTTAATGCCTTATTTATTATGCTTCAATATCATACGTTAAGGGAAAATAAATAAATATAAGGACCGCCACTGTCTGCACAAAAGAAAAAAAAGAATCCTCGCTGGCCTAGCGAACATAATGTTAGCTACGGTGCGAGGACTCTTTTTTCCTTGATTTTGAGGAGCATAAGTGCGAAAGTAAACGAGAAAATGGAAATATTGCAACCGCAGTCGCAAGAGAGATTGAAATTCGCAGTAGCTTCCTCGCGATAATTAATATATGCACTATATATAACTTCGGTAGCAATCGCAATAAATAGGCACTTTATTGCCGCTATGTACCAATGTAGGCATGATAGGGGTGAATTGAAAGAAAAAATTTGGACGGCTTCATTACAAGAAATAATCAGCTAAATATAAGAGAGAGCTTGACGAGTTTAAACCAATGGCAAGGAATCCCAGCCCGGAAAAAAACAATGAAATCAGCTGCTGTTATACCGCCTACCACCTCCATGACTACTCAAGAAAAAAAAAGAATGGCGATTGTCTTCCTGCTAGGTCTAGACATTTATGGAAAATAGGTAAATAAATATTTTAAATATGAACACACGATATTTAGTCCGAATATTGGTCAAAGTTACAGGGGAAAGGTACAAACTGCCAAACGAACTGGAATGGAGGGTTTTAGCAGAGGAGGCTTACCACGTAGAACCATAGCAATACTGCACTGCCGCGTTCGCCGCATGGCTATTTGACTCTGCAGGACACGCATGAGCCGCTCTCTACATTTCCTCACGTTACTCTATGCAACAAATGACTAGCGGTAGTCTTGCCTAATAAAATAGCTACTGACGACGAAAGTGCGGTATCGCCAGGCGGTAAACATTCACACTTAAAGCTCTCTTATACCAGGTAGGAATATATTTGATTATTTGTACTTGGGCTTAGAATCACTAATAAAGGGAACTCAGCATACCTCCCAGTTGTGCCTGATCCGGCGGGCCCTCTTGAAGATGATGTTGAGGAAGGTCTGCTTCCGCAGGTCCTCGATCTTCTCCCGCCTCATCGCCTTGATCTTGTCCACCGTCAGCTGCTCGACCTGGTTCACGTTGAGGGGCATCCCGTCCAAGGCAGCACCTGCGAAGAGAAGCACACGTAATAGCCAGAGACCAGACAACTTGCCAGCACCGTGGATAGCCACAGAATGAGAGTTGCTTGTGAGCTGAGATCGGCTCGACCTCTCTCGCGTTCGTTTTTTTCTTAGAGAGGAGGAAATGGCTGCAAAGTGCGGCCCTGTCATTGGTTGGTCGAAATTCCACACACATACTGGGGACACTTTTCCAAAGGGGAGGGGAACCCTCACAAGAATAACACTGCTTACATTTTTAACTCAGTCCTCTTGCCCCCCTAACCCGTCCTGGAATCCCAAGGGCAACAATAGGGACAAAAGGTGCCCCTCCTCTGGCCTTTTGCCAAGGCTGTGGTGCCTGGCTCCTTTCACCTCTCTTTCAATTCTATTTTTCCTCACAATTGCCTTAAGCTGTGCCCTCGGGGAGAGCTGTAGTATTGGTTTGGAATGTTCACCCTGCACATAAGTCTGTAAAGCCCCCAGCCACATGCTCCACACACAACTCATGTCTAGCATGCATTAGAGACAAGGGGGGTTCACAATCCATGACTTGGTGTGAAAGTGGCAGCATGAACGGAATAAAGAGGCTTTTTCACTGAAATAGCAAAAAAAGAATAAAGATGGAATGGAAGGACCGGGCCTCCTACAAAATAATATCAATCACCTAAAGCGCTAAAGGACAAGGAACAAGACGAGTAGACAGGCACAGCCCTGTGTCCTTGTCCCTTGTCCTTTTGCGCTTTAGGAGTTTGATATGAACCAACTAGCCCAATTCTATACCCTCCTAAAATAATGTCGCTGCGCTGTTTTTTTACACTCTCGGGTTTCATCATTCGTTGACAAGGGATATTTTTTCCCGCTTCATTCACGTGAGTGGCGGCCTTTGATAATGTCTTCTATATCGGTCTAGGTAGCCTACTGAATATACAGTTGCGATAACCAATTGAAGATAAATTCTTGGTTAGTGTACTATACGTATTCCGGAAGATAATCCTGACCGTGAAGCGGCAGAAGAAGAAACCACCGGGAAATCATGGAAAATTATCCATGAATATGAACGTGGGTTTTTCTATTAGGCTGCGATAAATTTTAATGGGGCTGCCTACCGCTCGCAAATAATTGCTCTGATGTGGGGAAAATGAGGTTATATTTCCTTACATTGATCAAAGGGAACACGTTAATGCACTTCAAGACGGGAGGAATATTTTTTTTTAGCCTCGCCACGGTGGTCTAGTGGCTAAGGTACTCGGCTGCAGATCCGAGGGTCGCGGGATCGAATGCCGGCCGTGGCGGCTGCATTTCGCAGGAGGCGAACTGTTGAGGCCCGTGTACTGTGCGATGTCAGTGCACGTTAAAGAACCCCAGGTGGTCAAAATTTCCGGAGCCCTCCACTACGGCGTCTCTCATAATCACAGCTGGTTCTGGGACGTAAAACCTCAATAATCGATCAATCAGGAATATTTTTATCTTAGCGCTGAAATGGGTAGATATGTGATAAACTTTACTGATCGTGCTGAGGAAGTCACCCCGTCCCTTTAAATGAGGGAGGACAGCGGGCCGCTTCCACGTCGGCACGGGAAGGCGAAGCCTCAACGCCGTATGGTGGGTTTTCTGGAATGCGTGGACTTGATGTAATAAATCTTGACTCTTGATCAGTGATTGAACTATGCCTTGCGAAATTGCTTGAGTCGTGTGCTGTTATAATGAGGGGCACTCGCGTAGTATATGGTTAAAATGACTATTGAGCGCCATCCCATAAAAGGCAGCACGTGCGAAGAGAAGCACACGTGTTAGCCGGAGACAAGACAACTTGCTAGCACGATGGATAGCCACAGAATGAGACCTAGCTACGAGCCAATATCTACTCGAGCTGAAGAGCTTTCAATTTTCCGAGAGAGGAGGAAAAGGCTCCATAATAGAGGCATCAGTTCCCTCGTTTTTATTTGGTCGCAATTCCGCAGACGTACTGACGACGAGTATTTGTGATGGAGAGGGGTACCCGGAAAATCACCATTTTACAGCCTAAGGTGTTATGAGGTCACAACAACGGCCGTTCCTGGTGCCGTAGTTGTCCGCCGCCACCGGTGTCTGTAACTGGCGGCGGCCCGTCATCATTAATACGAAGCGCTGCCTCGGAATCAGTTTTGTCATATCGTGCCATGCGTCACGCGACAGGCGACGTGTGCAGCGCCGACAGCAACCTGACTTGGCTCTTCAATATACCTGATGGCGCCTCCTCGCAAGGTGCGGCCTTTGCTGAAATGAATCGCAGAGCTACGCGCGCCGCTGCAGAAGGCAACGTCGGGCGCAACAGACCGCTGTTCAGAGAGAAGCCCAAACGACAGAGGTATGGTCCAGGGGATACCTACCACCAGTACTAGTAATAGTTTCCCTAAGGTTTTTACAATGGCCTCTAGGAAGGTCCCTCCTCCAGCTTATAAGCTCCCACTGTCCTGTGATTCCCATAGTTCTGGCTCTTTTTAAACTCACTCCTCTTCTCCCGCCTCCCCCACCCTCTACCTCGGCCGCCACAAAAGAGCAAAAAGTGCGGGCTGTCTCCCCTCTAGGGAAGGCTGTTGCTCCTTTCAGCTCTCCGATTTCTATTCCATTTCTCTCCGCACGTGTACACTAAGCTGCGTGGTTCCTTATCCTTGCACATAGTTCTGTAAATCTTGGAAGCTCATTCTCCAAAAATAACTTTATTACAAAAACGTTATTTATATGTTGGAATGTTCATTCTATCACAAGCAATACATCGGCGTAACTGGGCAACCAATTAATGTTAGATTAAGCGCGGGACACCGCGAATAACCTGCCCAAGGCAGTGACGTAGTATTTTAATATGACAGGTCATAATTTCGACGATCTGAAACTCCATATTCTGCAGGGAAACTTCCGCTCTCCGAGGGACAGGAAATACAGGGAATCATATCTCATATACAGATTCAGTACTCTCCAGCCTGCAGGTATAAACCTTTCAAAGGGAACCCTTGTGTCCATTATATACGGTGGGGGGTTAAAAAGACGACAAAAGGTTAAGCTATGCACAGGCTAACAATGTTTCTGCTGGGAAGTCTACTTTCAGGTGCGGATGCCCTGTCCAGTTCAAGGATAAAAACAGGGTTAAGCAGTGTAGTTACATTTTTAGCAACAAGCTTTTGTTGAAATACCCCGGGGGGCGCGGCGCAGGTGGTGCGGGTTGGAGAGGGGGACACATGCCATAGGAGCAACTCCTGTTCCGAGGGTGTGTTTCTTTTTTCATCCTGCTTTCTAGCCCTGTGCACACAATGCATTTCCAAGATATGTACAACCAGGGGATTCTTTGGAAGCTTTTGCTCTTGCCATTTATATTGGTCATGCTAACACTTGTCATCCAACTTCCCCCACACTCTAGCCCCCCCCCCCCGCCTTTTTTTTTCTTTTCATCTTTTTCATATTTTTTGTTATTGTTCGCAGGTGCTGCTATTCTCTTTTTGTGAGGACGGGGGAGTGTGTGCAATGTCGTACATAAACGAACGCTGCAGAAGGCAGTCGCCGCCCTGAGGAAGACAAGTGCATTTGTCGAAATGTTGGCTCCTGTGACATTCCCTGTTCTAAATCGTATTTTGCAATGTGTTCATTGATGTCCACTGTGCAGTTTAGACGACAAAGGCGCCTTAGGGTCCGGGGGACAATGTGAAATGGGAAGCGTGAATAGAATTGGGAAGCAGTTTTCACTGTAAAACAAAAGAAAACCGTATTCAGGGAGAAAATCATATGGCTGCGCTGTTGTGTTATGCAGGGATTTTGGTCATTCGTTCTCAAGAATATTTCTTTCCCGCTTCATTCATGTCAGTGGTGCCCTTTGACAGCCTTCTCTATATCTGTCTTGGTACTCGACTGAATAACACAAATGCGATGCCTATGCCATTAGTTAATCATAAATTGTTGGCTCATGAACTAGGTGTCCCGAAAGAGAAACAATTCTGAGCGGGAGACTACCTAAGAAGTTATAATGAAGGACAAGGAGTAAAGTTAGCTGAACCTCGTACCTCGTATAATGCTGGGTTTTGTCCTAGTGTAGTGGACAGGCCGTATGTATGAGAAGGACCATGGAAAATGCCTTCTAATGCAATGGAGACGCTACAACTACTCAGGCAGAGGTGAATTGACGATGGTTTTCAGTATCCATTAACATGTTGTAAGTAAAATTCCATAGTTAAATAATGCTTCATCGCTCATTGGGGCAATATGTGAGCTAAGCTAATACCAGCGGGCTACCTGCAAGAGCGAAGCGACTTCTTGAGTTTCTATGCTTCGGCGAAGACGTAGCTAGATGGGTAAACACGTTTTCCCTGGAAGGATGTGTCATTTAGTCACATTTCGTCATTCCGAAATGTAATGAATACCGTGCATAACAGTCTGCTCAAGACAATAACACGAGGATGACTATTCAGGCCTTTGTGAACGTGAGGACAAATCGGGCAGCTTTTTTCTATATACCGGTTCTGAAGAGAGAGTGAGATTAACGAGAAAAAAAGGAAATGTGAAGAGAAAGACGAGTAGTCTAATTGGTGCAGATAGTGTGTAAGGTGTTGGCAAAGACAACCGTTTCTTCAGTCGATGGATCGTTCGGTGTATTATTTAGCAAGCACGTAGGTATGTAGTGTGCTGCACGGATTTGCTGCAAGGTCTTCAGTTCATGCTTGACCGGCATTTCTCCCGTATACCGTGTAGAGGATTAAAGAGCAAAGTTTCACCTAAATATTTTCGTCGCCTGTGAGGCTGTGTCGTAGTCTTTGACTTTTTATTAACGCTGTTGACGTGCACCCGTTATCGTGACTGGCATTTAATTGAAAATGTGATCGCCGTGCGACTTTAATCGCTGAACCAGCTCGTCTCAGGCTCCATCGCAGGGCATTGCCTAGCATTTACTGGAATGATAGCAATTTCCTATACCACAAAAGGAAGATGACAGGACAAGCGCCTGTCTGTCTTCTTTGGTGTCGAAAGTTGCGCATTTTGTACGAGATGTGTCACCAACTAGACCCCCATTAAATACTGGCATGCATTTTGTCGTTAAGTCGCTGAGAATATTGGTAAGATTGGGGTGGGTTGAACTGGGCAGTTAAGGAGACCACCTCCGCAAATGGCGTGATATAGATCAGAGAAAAAGCGTGAGTGCCGGGATATTTTATTTATTGATTTGGTCAATACTGAAAGCCTATCCAGGCCTATGCAGGAGTGGGCATACATATATAGAGGAATTCAGATTAGCAAGGACGAAAAAAAAAAGAAAACGATAGAAAAGCAGGTAGTAGAAAGCAGCCACAAAAGCGAGATCAGAAAGGAATAAGCTGGGCGGTTGAATATTTAAGTTGGTATACATAATCAAGATAAAGCTGGTATACAATCAAACTAGTATACATAATCAAGATAAAGAAAAAGACAAAAATACCGCAGAAAGTACAAGGAAACGTACGCACATTGTGAACCGGACAACACCACGTAATTAAAAGAAAAGAGTGGAGGGCTCTCACCATGTGCAAATGCATGGGTTGCCTTGTTTTCCTCTTTATCCGCATACCAATATCGGTGAATCTGTCGCAGTGCCTCTATATGCGATTATAGCAGCGACGAAAATGAATCTATTGATTCAGCTCTAACGACGCCGTTCGGCAGGTTCTTCCACATCTCTATAACTGAAAGGAAAAAAAAAAGGAATACTCCAATGCAGTTGCAACGTGGTAGAAAGGGACTTATGTATTTATCGTTATTAGTGCTAGTGGAGTGACGGTTCGGATGTTTGAGGCATTCATCCTGATTTATATTGACTAAGTTGTGCGAAAGTGGAAAGTTCCAATTGGCTAGCTTCCGCCACCTAGCGAGTGTTGCGATGCTCTTGGATACGTAGCGCTGGTGTAGTAAACTTCGCGAAGGACCACACCGCTATCGCGCCGATCCATTCTACATGCAGTAAATACATACGTCGCGAATCACAAAGGTGAAGTGGAAAAGAAGAACACTAAACGAGCGGTAACCGTTGACGAAGGTTGGTCAGAAAAGAAACTGATGATGTCAGAAAAAAAAGATAATTACGCGGACATGCCTTGCAAGACGCGAGTCGACGATCGATGAAGGTAAGACATGCTGGCCTTACCTTTACTAGAAAGCTAAGGTTACAATGTCAAAAATTTTCTCATTTTTCTGGTGTTTATTGAACGTATAAATCGTGCTCTTTTTTGGTGCTGGTAGAGAGGTGGACTTATGGCAAGGAACAATTGCACCATTTTCTGCAGCCCTTGAGGGAGCACCTCTCATCGCCATAATGCTGGTAGGTACACAAGGTCACCTTTCAACCTTTCACGCTTTTTAGTCTATATCCCATCGCCGGGCAATGCTTTTATATACTACGAACAGTGTCGGCGCCCTTATGCTTAGAGCGTCCTAGCCTGGACGAGAAATACTGGTCTTCATTGGCTGTCCTACCAGGCTGCATTCCCTGCTTCTAACATGGTGGGATATACCTTGACATGGCGCTCGGAGTTCTGGGCAATCCACATTCATGAGAAGGCAGCGTCCACTATCCGCACCCTTCTTTCACTCTGTCTTTCTCTGTCGACAGACATGTTCCTCTATTGAAATGTCACCTGTTCCCAAAATACTCCCATCCCCTTTCCCTCCGCCTCCACATGGTTAAAAAAGGAGCGAAGCAGAACCAATTCCTTTGCTGGAAAAACCTTTCTTCCTTCATTCCAACCACTTCCCTACCTCAACAATTGATTGTCCCTAGGCAGCGTGTCCAATTGTTCGCAGACCGAGGGAAGAGATTGAAAACTCGAGAATGTGCACGATTCGTCATGGACTACACGTGGACATTTCACGCTTGGCGTTGTTGAAATTTACTGAGTGGACATTTGAAGGAAGCACCTTTTGAAAGGTATCACGGATACTGCGATATCCCCCATAGCTTCGTTTCCTTAAGATGATAACATACATACAGCTTGTATCCCATATCGTACCTCTGGTTACCGGCTTGGGTTATTTTCGAAGGTAGCGGGTCAAGGTAAAGTATAACCAAACCCTGGGCGAATGATTACTGAATGATCATTGCAATGACTTAAGTGTGTGTAGAAAACCTGTCCGATTGACTTATAAACTCACAACGCTAATATAACCATAAATTTTTCTCGTGGAATCTTTGTTTAACGAAACCTTTTAAAGTAATCTACGCGGCGTCTTTCTCGAATGTGATAGCGGGCCAAAGCGTTGAATATTGTGGTTGCGCATTCTTCTTTTTTCACATTCAGTGCAACGTACTTATTCAAGAGCACAGAGGGTGCAATAAGGCGCTTCCCTCGTGATCCTGATGGTGCCCGCATTATTCCATTTAAATAACAACGATTTCTGCGAGTGATCGCTAGGGTGGGAGCAAAAGGTAATGCCTTTAATACAGAAGGCTTTAATGGGGTAATACTTCGAAACCACCTCCGCGAACCTAATATAGCTGTGTTACTTGCCAGTCATGACTTTAATTAAATAGATTTACGCAAAGCATTCCGTGACCATGAATGATTATATACCAAGGATAACTTAAAAAAGAAGGATGAGGGGCCGAAGGCACTATATCATGGTACATTTCTGCATGGTAGTCTGAACACCATTAAAGAGGTGTGAGCATATAGCATGGCGGCGATTTTCTCGGAACACGGGCACAAGCCCCTTCGGCGATTCACCACGGCACAACTTACCGGGAAGGCCCGCCGTTGTAGATTATCGGTTAGTGTGTTGGCTCACTATTCATAAGGTCGCGGGGAACACCCGTGCACTCGGACTTATCCGCACGCGAAGGGACCCAAGATGGTCGAAATCACTCGGAACCCTCCACTGGTGAGCGTACCTCATATCGTGGTTTTGGCAATCGGACGGATCATCGGAGGTGAGGCAGAGTGGAAAAAAGAAAAAAAACCGGCATGGCACCTGTAGAGTACAAAGAAATGACCACCTGCTCTTCTGTAAACCCCCCTCCCCACCCCTCAGAACATAAGAGCTTAAGGGATCGGGTTTCGGCGTGCTTTTCATGTTGTCAGTTCAAGTTAGGACTGCGACCCTACGGCTCCTTGGTCGTTCTTCATAAAGGGTGCCCCTGTGGTGGACAGTAGGCCTAGTATAACAATGAACACCTGTTGACATAAGCTTCCGTTTCGGGAAAGGGTTACCCATTCCAGCCAATGAAGTCGCGATGTCCCGAACACAATCCTCCTCTCTCAAACTGAGAGAGTTGAAATAGAGGGTTGCTGCTGACGGAGATATCATCCCGAGGATTTCCACTTTGCTGGCTGCCTCTGCTTTGCTTGTCTCTGGCTAAAGAGTGCGTTTGCCTTTCCGCAGGAGCTGTCTTCATCGAGATGCCGTCGACACGCCGTGTGAAGGATGTGAAGAGGGTGACGAAGAGGAAGCTGAAGAAGATGAAGGGCGAAGACCTTCGGAAGCAGCTCCTTCTGGAAATTATGCTGCAGAAGGCGCTGTCTACCAGGCAGAATGAGAAGGTACGCTGATTGTTTTTTCTTGTTTAGCTGTTTGGTAGATCAAGGACATCTTCGTGAAGAACAAACAGCAAGACGCCCGTAATTGCACGTATCGCGAACGTTTGCCCAAGACAGACACAATGAGGTTTCGTCATCTTTGTGCCTTGCCTTAGTAATGTTTAGCACAACCTACAGTGAGAGACTATTAACAACTAACGCTAATAATTTGTCTTTAAATTATAAGGTGCCGCTCGTTTGGGTATTTGTACTTGTCCTGGGTGGTAATCGCTTCAATGCTAAGTCAGAAAAAGAATGAAACTGTCTTTAATGCTTTTTATGGTACTTCTTTCAAATCGAAGAGGGCGGGCATCGTTTATTTATTTGTTTTTTTTAATCTGGTTGTTTTGGTTCATAAGAGTATCATGGCAAAGGCGCAGTGCAACTTATTTGGAGCGTGTATGATAATGAGAATTTCCGTGTTCGTCTTCCTTGTGAGTACCGAAAGCTAGCTGACGCACTGCGTTGCCATTATAATTATTTCCGTAATGAGGCGGTTGACAATACTTTCGTGGACCGCAACCTCACCTACATAAGTATTCTGTGACACTTACCATTATTATTAATATCGCTTCATGCCCTGACTCACTACTGTTTACGTTAATTTCTTTGTTATCGGAAATGTCGCTAGCGCTTGGTCGTGACAAATATTCACTTAGTTGGCATGGGTGACGGGAGGATATCTTTTTTCTTCGGTTGGCAAAGTTGCGGTGTTTACCCAATTATTTTCCCTTAATCAATACCTAATTGTAAAAGCATTTTACGAACTGCTCTTAGAATTAGGTATTGTAATAATTTAGTTGCATTTAGTAAATTTTAATGCAGAATAACTTTTTGTTGGTTAAGGTGGTGAAAGCTTGTAACATTTGCAAATGCAGTACGATTTATTTTTCTTCAATTTGTGGAGTCGGTGATGGCAATTGTAATTCTTTGTAGGCACATTAGTGTAGGCGCAGTGGGATTTCCTTTTCTTTGATTGGTGGACATGGTGGTCGCGAGGGTGATCGGAACTGTTCATTATAGACCCTTTAGTATAACCGCAGTATAATTTCTTTTTCAATTTGTGCACACCGTGATCAAAGTTGTAATTCGTTACACAGTCGATGGTGAAATCGCAATGTAATTTTTCTTTAATTGGTGGAGGCGTAGTGGAGGAGGGTGATATGACTTCTAGTTTTTAAAACTCATTAGTGTAACTGCAGTATAATTTTATTTCTTGAATTCGTGGAGAGGTGATGAAAATAGCAGTTGTATACACACTTGAATGCACAAGCACAATGTAATTTCTTTTTCGTTAATTGGTGGAGACGGTGGTGGTGGCGGGTGATATCAGTTTTATTATTTAAGACTCATTAATGTAACCGCAGTATAAATTCCTTTTCTTGAATTCGTGGAGATGGTGATCAAAATTCTGATTAATTATAGGCTCATTAGTGCAAGTGCAGTGTAATTTCCTTTCCGCTAATTGGTGGAGACGGTGGTGGTGGAGGGTGATCGGAATCCTAGTTTTTCATTGATTCATTAGTGTAGCCGCAGGGCGATTCTTTTTCTTCAATTTGTGGAGCCGATGATCAAAATTGTCCTTCTTTATAAGCTCATGAGTGTACGCGCAGTGGGATTTCCTTTTCTTTGATTGGTGGGCATGGTGGTCGCGAGGGTGATCGGAACTGTTCATTATAGACCCTTTAGTATAACCGCAGTATAATTTCTTTTCAATTTGTGCACACCGTGATCAAAGTTGTAATTCGTTACACAGTCAATGGTGAAATCGCAATGTAATTTTTCTTTAATTGGTGGAGGCGTAGTGGAGGAGGGTGATATGACTTCTAGTTTTTAAAGCTCATTAGTGTAACTGCAGTATAATTTTATTTCTTGAATTCGTGGAGAGGTGATGAAAATAGCAGTTGTATACACACTTGAATGCGCAAGCACAATGTAATTTCTTTTTCGTTAATTGGTGGAGACGGTGGTGGTGGCGGGTGATATCAGTTTTATTATTTAAGACTCATTAATGTAACCGCAGTATAACTTCTTTTTCTTGGATTCGAGGAGATGGTGATCAAAATTCTGATTAAATATAGGCTCATTGGTGCAAGTACAGTGCTGAATTTTCATCAATATCATTATGGAATACACTACCAGCTTCTATAAAAAATGCAAGAAACTTGCATCATTTTAAGACAGAACTAAAATCACACATTATGCATGCTTAGTATTACTGTTCCTTTCCATAGCTTCACCTTGTTTCAATGTCCACATTTCACGTATTACAGCTTTTTGTATTCTTTCTCAGTTATACTGCTTGCATTATTCATCGTTTCATATTGTTTTATTGTGTATATTTTGTTTTCATTTAGTATATATAGATATATTTTTAATGTTCTGCTGCAAACGTTTTTAAGACTCGTTAGTGTAACCGCAGCTATAATTTCTTTTTCTTCGATCTGTAGAGCCGATGATCAAAATTCTGATTAAATATAGGCTCATTAGTGCAAGTGCAGTGTAATTTAATTTCCGCTAATTGGTGGAGACGGTGGTGGTGGAGGGTGATCAGAATCCTAGTTTTTCATTGATTCATTAGTGCAGCCGCAGGGCGATTTCTTTTTCTTCAATTTGTGGAGCCGATTATGAAATTTGTAATTCCATTAGACTCACTAGTGTAAGCACAGTGTAGTATTTTTTCACTAGTTGGTGGAGTATGATATGTACCGTAGTTTTTAAGACTCGTTAGTGTAACAGCAGTATAATTTCTTTTTCTTCGATCTGTAAAGCCGATGATCAGAATTCTTATTATATATAGGCTCATTAGTGTAAGTGCAGTGTAATTACCTTTCCGCTAATTGGTGGAGACGGTGGTGGTGGAGGGTGATCGGAATCCTAGTTTTTCATTGATTCATTAGTGCAGCCGCAGGGCGATTTCCTTTTTTTCAATTTGTGGGGCCGATGATCAAAATTGTCATTCTTTATAAGCTCATGAGTGTAAACGCAGTGTAACATCTTTTTCACTAATTGGTGGAGTATGATATGTACCGTAGTTTTTAAGACTCGTTAGTGTAAGCGCAGTATAATTTCTTTTTCTTCGATCTGTAAAGCCGATGATCAACATTCTGATTAAATATAGGGTCATTAGTGCAAGTGCAGTGTAATTTCCGCTGTTTGGTGGAGACGGTGGTGGTGGAGGGTGATCGGGATTGTAGTTTTTCTTAGATTCATTAGTGCAGCCGCAGGGCGATTTCTTTTTCTTTAATTTGTGGAGCCGATGATCAAATTTGTAATTCCATTAGACTCACTAGTGTAAGCACAGTGTAGTATTTTGTTAACTAATTGGTGGAGTGGTGGTCCTGGAGGGTGATATGGGTTCTAGTTTTTAAGACTTGTTAGTGTGGTGGTCCAGTGGCTAAGGTACTCGGCTGCTGATCCGAGGGTCGCGGGATCAAATCCCGGCCGCGGCGGCTGCATTTCGATGGAGGCGAAATGTTGAGGCCCGTGTGCTGTGCGATGTCAGTGCACGCTAAAGAACCCCAGGTGGTCGAAATTTCCGGAGCCCTCCACTACGGCGTCTCTCATAATCAGAACTGGTTTTGGGACGTTAAACCCCACAAATCAATCAAGACTTGTTAGTGTAACCGCAGTATAATTTCTTTTTCTTCAATTCGTAAAGCCGATGATCAAAATTCTGATTCATTACAGGCTCACTAGTGTAAGCGCAGTGTAATTCCTTTTTCACTATTTGGTGGAGTGGTGGAGGGTGATATGCGTTCTAGTTCTTAAGACTCGTTAGGGTGACCGCAGTATAATTTCTTTTTCTTCGACCTGTAAAGCCGATGATCAAAATTCATATTTTGAGGCTCATTGGTGTAAGTGCAGTGTAATTTCTTTTTCGCTGATTGGTGGAGACGGTGGTAGTGGAGGGTGATCGGAATTCTAGGTTTTCATGGATTCATGAGTGTAACCCGAGTACAATTTCTGTTTTTTCTATTCGTGGAGACGGTGATGTGAATTGTAGTTCCTTACACTCTTGATGGCGTAAGCACAATGTAATTTCTTTCGTTAATTCGTGGAGACGGTGATTGTGGAGATGCTACAAGTTCTAGTTTTGAAGGCTCATTAGCATAACCGCAGTGGAATTTTTTCGTCAATTTGTGGAGACGGTGATGAAAATTGTAAATCTTTCTAGACTCATTAGTGTAAGCGCAGTGTAATTTCTTTTTCACTGATTGGAGGAGACGGTGGTAGTGGAGCTTGATCGGAATTCGTTTTTCATAGATTCATTAGTGTAGCCGAAGTGCAATTTCGAATTCTTCTATTCGCGGGGACTTTTGTAATTCCTTATAGGTTCATTAGTGTAAGCCGAGTGTAATTATTTTGGGTAATTTGTGGAGATGATGGTGGGTCGTGATCTGAATTCGAGTTTTTCATAGATCATTAGTGTAACCGCAGTATAACATCTTATTCTTCAAATCGTGGAGAGGGTGATCGAAATTTTAGTTCTTTACACACTCGATGACGTAAGCACAATTTAATTTCTTGGTTAATTGGTGGAAGCGGTGGTGGTGGAGTGTGATATGCGTCCTAGTTTTTAAGACCCGCTAGTGTAACCGCAATATCATTTCTTTTTCTTGAATTTGTAAAGCCGATGACCAAATTGTCATTATTTATAGGCTCATTAGTGTAAGCGCAGTGTAATTTCTTGTTTGCTGATTGGTCGAGACGGTGGTGGTGCAGGGTTATCGGAGCCCTAGTTTTTCATAGATTTATTAGTGTAGCCGCAGTACTATTTCTTTTTGTTCAGTTCGTGGAGGCGGCGATCAAAATTGTAATTCTTTATAGGCTCATTAGAGTAAGCGGTGTGTAATTTGTGTTTCTCTAATTGGTGGAGGCGGTGGTGGTGGAGGGTTATCGGAGTTCTAGTTTTTCATAGATTGATTAGCGTAGCACGGTATAACTTCTTTTTCTTCAATTCGTGGTGACGGTGATAAAAATTGTACTTTATACACTGGATGGCGTAAGCAGAATGTAATGTCTTTTTGTTATTTTTTAGAGGCTCATTAGTGTAAGCGCAGTGTAATTTCCTAATGCGCTGTTTGTTGGAGACGGTTGTGGTGGAGGGTGATGGATATTCTAGTTTTTCATAGATTGATTTGTGGAACCACAGTGTAACTTCTTTTCCTTCAATTCGAGGAGATGTAATCGAAATTGTAGTTCCTTACGGACTCGAATGAGTAAGCACAGTCGAATGAGTAAGCAAATTTCCGTAGACCTCCACTGTGGCGTCTCTCATAATCGCAGCTAGTTTTGGGACGTTAAACCCCACAAGTCGAAGACTGATTGGTGTAGTTGTTGTTATTGTTTCCCTCAATTCTGGCACATAGCCATCCTGGGGGATTAGCCAAGATGTCAGAAGTTGAAATAGATAAGTTTGAGGTACTATGGAATACCAATCAGAATCGAATAATCAAAATGAAGTTAACAGTGAAGAGTACGTAACCGCAGTACAATTTCTTTTTCTTGTATTCCTGGAGGCGGCAATTAAAATTGTAATTTCTTACTGATTCATTAGTGTAAACGCCGTGTAATTTCTTTTTCGGTCGAGGCGACTGTCGTGTAAGGTGATGGGACTCCTAGTCTTTTATCGATTCATTAGTGTAGCCGCAGTATAATTTTTTTTCTGCAGCTCGTGGAGTCGGTGGTGGAAACTAAATCCTTACACGCTCGATGGCCTAAGCACAATGGAATTTCTTTTCGTTAATTGGTGGAGAGGGGCATATCAGTTCTAGTTTTTAAGACTCATTAGTGTAACTGCAGTTAAATTTCGGTTTCTTTAGTTTGTGCCCCACAGGGCCGTCTGCGTGAGCAGGCGTTTGGTGTTTGGCGACACCAGGGCCCCGAGCCAACGGGGGGTTTTGACCCCCTCCCACGTGTCGCCGTGTGTAGCTTAGCCGCTTCCGGGGAAAAGGGTATCCTGGGGGTTGAGCCGACACCGGGTGATTAGACCTTTAAGGCCCCCCGGAAGGGGCACAACACACCCCTTTGGCCCCGGCTTGATGTAGACGGCACTCCTGGACTGACCCACCCGGGGGAAATCGCAGTCGCCTTTTCCTGTCTCTCTCTTCTCATCTTCGTCTTTCTCTCTCACTTTCGACCTGTCCTGTCTTCTCTCTTCCATTTACTTTCTCCCCGGTGCGTCTGCGTATACTCACTTTTACTCACGTACGGAACTACAAGATTTGCTGTTTAGTGAATAAAATAATAAATACAAACACACCTCTGCCCCGTACCATTTTCACATTTCCGGCGTTAAACACACGACATGCAGGCAACGGTAACCTTCACCTTCCTTTCTGTTCCAATGTGTACGGCGAAAGATTAATTCAATTTTCAGGTGCTAAGCTGTGGAACGATTTACCTGTTGAAATAAAAGTCGCAAGAAATTTTGATCTTACATGCAAGCGCCACTTCCTGTCATATCAAGCGTTTCCTTGACATTTTTGTATTAAAAAGCAACTTTATCATGTACGTCAGTGCGTAAGTTTCTGTACCTCAGTTTCGCGAATATGTTAATACCTATTATGTATGATACTTTCATTATTTTTGTATAAGACTGCTAATTATCACAGAATTTTTTTTGTATTGGACCCATCACTAGCCGCTCAAGGCTGTGGGATCAAATATTTTTGTATGAATTTTTCATATTATTGTGTAATAAAGTTCTCTTTGATTGATTGATTCCTGGCGGCAAGGGTTAACCGTGCGTAATATATCCATCCTTGGGTATATATATTCGGTTATAGTGGTAACGTAGAGCAGGCGCTCCCAGGACCTTTTTCACAGCTCATGCGGCGTCCCCTTGTCGGGCTGCAAGGTGGGTGGCTGGTAATACTGCCGAAATAATAGTTCTTGAATGGCAAGTTCATTTCCTCCTCTACCAGATCGTCGCCTGAAACGGGGTGCACCGAAGAAATCTTTAAGTTCTCTGGCCAACAGTCTGACAATTTCCAACGACACCATGTAATACACAGCAACCACCCGGAAAATACTGTGAGAATGATTTCTCCATTTCTTGTTTCGAAATGCATCACCGAAACTTTAGGCAAAGGATATAAGTATACGAGGCTGGCCAGCGGCGATCTTCTTTTGGAGCTCCGCCATAAAAAGCAGCGCGAGAAACTGCCACATTTAGTGTTTTTTAGAGAAATTCCAGTCACTCTCACGCCTCACCGCACCCTGAATACGACGGAGTAATATCTGGCAGCCATATGACTGAACTCACTGAAGAACTATTAGAAGGGTTTAAGGAACAGAATGTAGTCAATGTCCAGCGAATAAAGCGAATAAAGATGAGGCGCGAAGGAAAGGAAATCAAAAACGAAACATCTTGTACTTACTTTTGGGTCAAGCGTGCTGCCCGAAACCGTTGAGGCCGGGTATGTGAAGATCTGTGTGAGGCCATATGTACCGAATCCTCGCCGTTGCTTCAACTGCCAGAGATTTGGTCATGGCTCCCAATGTTGCCGTGGGAAACAGACATGCGCGAAGTGTGGCATTCGAGACTACACAGCCGAGGAATGCTGTGAAACTTCCCGCTGTGCTAAGTCTTATGGCGATCACCCTGCCTATTCCAGGTCCTGTGACATCTGGAAGAAAGACACAGAAATAATCAGCATCAAAGTCAAAGAAAACTTGACATATAGAGAGGCACGGCAGCGTGTCGGAGTGATATTTGGGAACTCATCCTACGCCTGAGTGGTGCGACTGGCGACGGCACCACAACGGCTCTTGGCGTCCCCTTGCGCTGCGCAAAGCGCTAGTGCAGGGCCGCCCGTAGCCGCCACGGTGGATGCAGCTGATGCTGCCCCACCCCCGTTGAAAAGTCCGGCCACAACCGTGGTCACTGCTCGCTCTGGCCAAAACTCGCGCAAGCTAAACCCAAAGGCGGTCCCATCGACCTCTGGCCTGATGGGCGCCGCCAAAATCGCGCCCTTCGGGGCGAGACTCACAGGAAAAAGCTCCCGCTCGCAAGGACGGCAAGTGTGCCGGCGCTCCCAGCGCCTAAGGAGCGGCGAGACATTCTCGACCGCTCTAGAAAAGATAAATTCCGCATTACAGGGCCTGGAAAGGGCTCTGGAAGCTTAAGCTACCCCCTCCCCCCCCCCCCTTTCTTGCACAGAAAGCACCACTTTTACTGCTAATACGGACACATAGATAATGCAGTGGAACGTGAGAGGCCTTCTTAGAAACCTCGGCGACATCCAAGAAGTGCTCCGCGAACACAATCCGAAAGTGCTGTGTGCACAAGAGACACACCTAAAATCAAAATACACAGACTTTCGTAGACAGTACGTGACGTTCCGCAAACACCGCGGTGATGCCCTTGCATCATCAGGCGATGTAGCTCTAATAGCTCACAGGAGCGTAGCCTGTCAGCGTATAAAACTACAAACGCCCCTTGAAGCTGTAGCCGTGCGAGCATGAATTCCAGTCTTTTATCGATGAATTGCCAGAACCATATCCCGTTCTTGGCGACTTCAATGCACACATTAGCCTCTGAGGCGACCCTCGTATCGATGCGCGAGGGCGTTTTATTGAACAATTGATATTTTCCTCTGGCGCATGTCTCTTGAACAGAAAAGAACCAACCTACTCTAGCCTCGCAAATAAAACGTACTTGTACATAGATCTTAGTATAGCCTCACCGTCCATTCTTCCGGAATTTAAATGGGAAGTTATCAGGAATCCGTACGGAAGCGATCACTTCCCGATTGTCCCGAGAGCCCCTAGAGAAGGTGAATCACCTCCATTGGCTCCCAAGTGGCAAATGGACAAAGCCGATTGGGAGAAATTTCGAAATATTACTGGTACTATCTCGTGGGATGACATGTCTTCTTTGGAAATCGAAGCTGCAGTTGAGTACTTTACTCATTTCATAATTGAAGCTGCGTCTAAATGCATATCAGAAACATCTGGTGTGGAAGGCAAACGTCGTGTGCCATGGTGGAACAATGAATGCCGCGATGCTCGCAGGAAACAGAACAAAGCATGGGGGTTGTTACGCTACTCCCCTACTGCGGAAAATCTTATGAATTTTAAAGAGGTTAAATCCCAAGGTACGAGAATTCGCCTACAGGCGAGAAGAGAAAGCTGGAAAAAATTCGAACTGTGACTTCACTCGCGTGTTTCCTAGTGTTTCTCTCTCTCTGTTCAGAAGTGCTGCGTTTCCTTTATTCATTTATTAGTTCCTTGTTCCATGTCGGTGTTTGTTATTGGTTTTCTTATAAAGTCTTCGCAGAAAACAGCCTCGCCATCTTTCGGAATGCGTTGCCGTCGTCAGACGCAACGTACGTTCCACCAAATTTCCAAAGAATGGCATCACAATGGCGCCCAACGTGGGGCGGGGCTGTTTTCTGTGTGGATCAACAGACCACAATGACTGCGACATGGATTTAGCCGAGCTCACTATTGTCGGCCAGAAACTGCGTTTATCGGTAGACGCATTTCGGGCATGGATTGAGGAACAGAAGGCACTTTAGAGGGAGGAGCTCGCTGAGGAATGCGAAGCGCTGCGCGAGGGGGCTGCGCGTAAGGAACGTGTCCGGGAGGCGGAGTTGACTTTAGAACGTAAAAGGCGCGAGCGGGACGAACGTGCCCGGGAGGTGGAGCTGAAGTTAGATCGTGAAAGGCGCGAACGCAAGGAACGTGCCCAGGAAGCGGAGCTTGCACTAGCGCGTGAAGTGGCGGCTCTCGAGGAAAGGAACCGTCAACTTCGCCTGCGGTTGCAGGAAGTGCAAAATTCTGCGAGAGCGCGCGAATCCATAGCTGCCAACAGTGTCGATTGTATGGACTCAGGCACATGGATTTCAGACGAGCTGAACGAGGCAGAGAGGAGCTTCGCGAGCATTAGGCCGAATACTAGTCAGTGTGACATAGACTTTGGAGCCTCTGGGAGGCAAGATACTGTTAATAGAGGGACAGTAGTTCTTTTAGGGAGTTCCACTGAAGGAACAATTCTTTCCTGTCCTGATAACGGCGGCGAACGCCGTGATGACAACCCTCAAATGGTTAACGTCGATTCTTCCTCGTGGGTGCCGCCAGTTGCTGTAACGTCGTGTAGCGCCGCCATGGGTGATTGCCCGAAACCAAAATCTGTGATGACGTATTCAGATTCGTCGCTCATACAGCGTTATGCCACAAGGAATGACGTAAACATGGACGAGGGAAGTACTACCACTTCCCTCAAGATCCGGTAACTTTAGAACATAGTAATTCTAGTAGTTTGCCGTGTGGAGACCAGATCAATGCTGAAGTAGCCGATAAAGAAAGCCAAAGGGATTCAGGTGAAAGCACACGTGGCATGGGTGCAAAGAATGACTTCCGATGTGATGGCACAGGGTTGATGCAAGGGTTGTTAGGTGTACGGTTACTGATGAGTCACCTGTTCGGTCATGTGAAGAAGGAACCATACCTCCAGGAAAGTACGTTCTGCCGACTTCTCTGTCGCAGCAAGGCGCTTGGGCGTCCGAAGCGTCCACTCAGATGCTCTTGCGTGGAATCTCGTGCATGGAACGGCATCCGATTCAATGTCAGTTTCAGGCATATGTAAGGAGAATCAACGGACGCAAGCAGGTCCAGTGTGTTGAGTCCCCGAAATCTTGCCTGTGGATACCCGGTCGTGCATATCTTTTGCCTAGATTATCTGACCATGTAAAAGGTTGCATTCGTCTTGTGTGGTATGCCATAACCTAATTCCAAGTGCACAAAGACCGCCCGCTGTTTAAGGAATTTCGACCATTAAAGATCCCCTTGCTTTCATCGCAAATATGCTACATGAATGTGTACTTGCCTGTGACATGTGGTCGTCTGATATTGTTTACTCAACTGTTTACGTGCCCCAGCTAGCACGTAAACATTTGAGTGCACTGATGTAGGCATGCCCATTATTGACAGTGGGATTATAAGTGAGCTGTAGTTGTGTGTTAGTTAACCTCCCTCCCTTCCTGTCTCTTTATCTCTCTCTCTGCATATATATGTGTGTGTATGTATGTATGTGTGAAATGCCAAAGCGTTTTGCAGCTTTCCTCGAGGAAGATGTGTTAATTTGAGATATCTTTTGAGTAAGTGCACAGAGAAAAAGGTGCTTGCAACTTGTAAATTATGTGCATCACTCAGTGCTTTTATGGATTACAATTTCAACTTGTATACCAACACGCCTTTGTATGATGTCACATATTTCTAACTAGTGATGCTAGACTTAGCCTATGTAATTACCACTGTGTGTTTGCAGACTCTATGTACTTTGTGCTTGCCATCTGTTAGAAACGTGCGAACACATTGGTACACTGTTGTTACGAAATGCATGCACCACCGAGCATCATAGTAACATTCAAACCATATCAGTAAACAGTTATTTAACACTGTTTTACTGCATCAAATTGCTGAGTATTTACGCTGTATCGTACACATTATTGTTCCATGGGCTCAATGTTCAAAAGCAGTTTTGTGCATGCTATGAAAATGTATATCTTTGCACTGGCATGATAGTTGTTACTGTTTTAATTCCAATAAAATATTAGAACAAACGTTTGTTGTGTTGCTTGTGGTGGGACAAATTTTCATGCATGGGAACTAAAGAATAAAACTTGTAAGTCAAAATAAATTGCTAAAATAGTGATCTGTCATTGTTACTGCTGAAGTTCTACCAGGCAGATTTAACTGGTATTTCCTGCAACACGCTGTAACACGCTGTACGAGATAAATAGGTGGTGGAAGAGAACAGTGATGTTCAAACGACTGGCTGTTCATTTATCAATCGCAGCATAGTTTGATGTGCGTAAGTGTAACACCAACTTAAGCATCAAGTGCATGGAATGCTAAGAATATGTGAGAGTATACGTCAGTGACTTTGAGCTTTGAGGATCTCCGCATCTGTCAATGAGTAACCTGTGCCTGCTTTGTGAAATCTTCAGTGGCCAACGGACATAGCGTTCTCCTCCGTTGGCAACAGAAAATGCGTAGTCACTGCCTGTTTTCTGGAGATGGGTCATTTCACCGAAGAACAGAGTAACAGATTTTTTTTTTTCTCTTAACATTGATACCGCGGCATCTGTGTAAGAGGTCCAATGCCCACATTTGGAAAACAGAAATGCGAAATCCTTGGTTTTAAAGAGGAGACCTGTCTTGCGTAGGATGCTTCAGCTTGCGGCACGGCACGCCTTGCTCATTCGTTTTCATGGCCACATGCTGTTCAAAAATAGGCGTAATTAGCAAGGAAAGTAGCTGTCGCCGATGACCAGATTTAGTAGCTGAGTACAGCAAATACGACGACAGCATGTCGCACCAAACAGCGCAATGCGCGCAGGTATATAACTAACTGCACAAACACCTGATCGCCAAATCGATGTGGAAACGCCGCTGCCAGTGTGTGTAGCGCGCGATAGGTCACACGCGTATAAGTTATATATGTTGGTGTAGGACACCTAGTGACGTACGCAACTTTTGTATGCGAATGCGGGTGGTTTTTGAACCGCTAGGAACGCGCTGGTGCCAGTGGACGCGTGCGGCTCACGGCAGCTGAACAGCACATGCCTATGGAATACGCATACTTGAGTATGACACGTTGAGATACCTTACTTTTACCGCACTATACCTTTACGCAGATGTTCGCTTACATTTAGCGACCGAAACATCTGTGATGCGTAGGGTAGCACGAAATTGAGCACCGATTTATAACGCGGTTGCCGCACGACACGACGATATGAAGAATAATTCATAGCGCAATGCTTTGCGGGTGGCTTTCTCACCGCCTCGCAAGTCCTGCATTGACCGAACGGAAACACATGCTCATACCGATCAACTTCGAAGCCCTTAGGTTCAGAAGCAGAGTAGCAATACAGTCGGTAGATATATATAAGGCCGCGAATAAAGCCGCCGGCAGACCGTGGTGTGGTGGCGTGATCGGTAGTGTGTCCGCTTGCTGTGCGTGCGTACCCGGGTTCGATTCTCATGTTGTTGCTGCTTATTTTCGCAGTGTTGTATGTTCTTGGTTTCTTTAATTTCTGTCTTCTGAAGTGCCCCTGTGATGTCCGGTACTGTGAATTAGCGTTGGAATGTTTACTTTGGCGGTGGTATCAACGAGTGGTACAAGTGCCGTGCGTACACGAATCATCTCGCTTTCCGCGTTTACTGGTCCAGGGCGAGTTATTCTTTTTTTTTCATTCGTGCTTCCGAATCGGCATTGTCTACGATTTCTTTTACACCTTGACGATTAATGAGAGCGTGGCTGCCGCTACGCTGGACCAGCCGCGCCGCATGGCACCGTACGTGTGCTCGGCACTGTTGCCGTGAAGAAAACGGCTGATCATAACGGTATTCGCTAATCGTAACGACGTCGAATATTATGTTGTTTCGTTTGAACAGGTAGTGTACTCAATATCCCGAAGGGTTACCAGGCGTTTCCATGGATTCTGTCTATATTGAGTACTTAATTACACAGAACACCGCTATTTTCACTGGCAATACAGGGAAAGTCGAGACACTCTGAATGCTTTGCGCAATGGGTGTTTATATGCTTAACGTTGTTGTGTTGTGTGTGCGTTGTGCATGGATGCATGTTTTATATATGCGATCTCTCGTTTACGCACGTTCTCTTGACGTATTTGCTGTTGCGTAGTACTATCGAAAGCTTGGCGCCGCACCATTCTCCTTTTTTTTTCGTTACGTCCTTCATGAAAAGAGTGCTTGAACTCCCGCGGAGAAGCATTACTTCACTCCCCTTCAGCCAGAGTGACAGAACTCTGTGCGAGAGAGTGCGCGCACTCTGTGCTACAGAGAGTGCCCAGCACTCCTGAAAAGAGAGTGAAATATGGGACAGGCGTTTACTCTGCCGAAAGGAGTGCCCAGCACTCTACTGCAGCTAAGAGTGTTTGGTGTCTCTTTAAGCATTAATCTATAGTGCACAAACGTATAATATATGACGTTGGAATAAGTTTGGCCGGAATTAACGCTGATAAACGTTTACAGAACACTTGTAGCAGTAGTTGTGCAGTAAAATTTAATAACGTCAATTACCAAGAAAATCAGTAGTCTGTGTTTTCATGCGTCCACCTTTATTAAAATCTACATAACTCTCTAAATATAGATGCATCTAGCACTACGTGTTCCCCAGTTGTCCTTCGCACCATCTGAAAATAAAATATAACTTTCTCTGTTTCATTAGGAACAAATTTTTCTTGCCTGTCCTTCACCTAAGCCGAGGGCTGTAACAGGTAATGAATTAGTGACAAAAAGAAGCTTGTGCTGGCCTTTTCTCCGAAAGTAATGGAAACCCTTGCGAAGATAATCATGTACTGCAGCTGTACTAGATCTTGCTCGAGGAAATACGAGGACATATCCTTTATATTCCAGAAATGTGATTTTCACCACTGTTTTGATGCTCGCTTTGTGTCCTTTCATCATGTATCTTAATCGTAACGGTCTTGTGGGAGTTCCAGATGTCGATATTTGGCTGCTGCTTTGATGCATGCTTCGTGCGACCTGTCTTCAGGTGTCCTATGTGGAGATGCCTTTTATGTGACTCAGAGTCTGGGCTGTTTATATACCAATAATACTGCATAACATTGCTTCCTGTGAACGGGGACGTGCTTAAAAATAGGCGCAAAGCTCTAGAAAAAAGATTAATTTAATACCCTTAAGTAGCACTCAGTAGTAGTAAGAGCATTTGGTAATCGATTTTAAACCAGCAAATGAAGGGCCAAAAAAGTGAGCGGAACCGGCCTTCAGCGGCCGGAGCCACTGCGGCACTGGCCAAGGGTGCGAAGTTTAACTTCAAGAGCGAAATTTGACGTCGGTTGGGGCACTTTCGACTTGAGCGCGTGGAACGAGGTGGCAGCGCGGTGTTGTAGCCCTGCAGTCACTCCGGCCGCCTAAGCCGTGGTGCGTTTACTTTTTTGGCCGATAGTACACCAGCCTGTACTTCGCACGAGGTGGCTGAAGAAAAATAGAAAATAAAATTCGGACATCTACTATAGCCTCTCAAGGACATCATTTACATAAAAAGAAAATGCGATTTTCTCGCTTAACACATTGGGTTTTAATACATGAAACCAAATGCATGGATATTGCAGTCGTCTTTGGGCATCAACGTGCGAAAGCAGATTATTTTAAACACTAGCAAAGACATTAATTCACCTTTACCGCAAGTTTGGTAGTTACCTAAAATTTTATTCCCAGGCGGCATTTTACAATTGCTTGCCATATATAAGCTTTCTTAGAATCACATCTTTTGGAATCGTAGCCGCTGAAACCTCGCAACTACCTCCGTTACATAGACAATATATTTATTATTTGGGAGCAGGGTATAAGTGAACTAAGCACATTTTCTAAGCATTTTAAAACCTTTCATGCCAGCATTAAATTTTACATGCATCACTCTTCCAATAAAATTAATTTCCACGACACGACAGTGTCCATCGAAAAAAGACGACTAAAGGCGACACTTTGCAGAAAGCCAACGGATAGCCAGCAATATCTATATTATAGCAATCACCCACGACACTGCAAACAGGGGATATTAATTGGACAGGAAAGGCGCATAAGAACGATATGTAGCAACGGCGCGGATTACGTTCACCACTTAAGCGGGGTGCTAACGGCCACCTTCGCTGAAAGAAATCACCCGCACGACGCTCTCAACAAGGCATACAATGGCGCGTGTAAACTAGATGGGACACTATCACTAGAAAAAAGAGGCCCTAAAGCGCAGGCCAGCCGGCCTCTAGTATTCATGACGTACAATACTCCAATGTGCCTCCAAACATAAATATTCTTCGCAAACACTATCCAATACTAACAAGCAACGATGACCTTAGAAAAGCGTTTCGCGAAATACCAAGAGTCACCTACCGCCGTAATAGAAACTTTAAGGACTTGTTCGTACATGCCAATGTAAGCGGTGAGCGAACAGCCTGCGTAATAACTTGTTCGCGTCCCAGATGTAAAAGTAAGCATATTCAAAATGATCTTAAAAGCACGGGAAGCGACTATGTCCATCTTATAAAATAAAGTTTCACTTGCACTAGCTCAGACGTTGTTTACATTTTGGAATGTTCACTCTATCACAAATAATACATTGGCGAAACTGGTCAACCAATGAATGCTAGATTAAACAGGCGCCGCGCGGACACCGCGAATGACTTGCCGAAGGCAGTGGCACAGCATTTTAATATGGCAGGTGATAATTTTGTGGAATTAAAACTGTATATACTTCAGGCAAACTTCCGCGAGCCCATTAGATTCGGTGGGAGGTTAACAAAGACGACAAACTGTTAAGGTATTTAGCCTGTACAAGCTTACAGTGTTTCGTCCCGAAAGTCTCTTTTTAGGTGCTGATCTCCCATCTAGTTCGACGAGATGAACAGCGTCAAACAGTGTAGTCACTTTTTTAGCAACAAGCTTTCGGTGAAATGCACTTTTGGGGGGGTGGGAGTGTGGGGCCGGGAGTGGGACGCATGCGACAAGTGCAACGCCCGTACTTTGCGCATGTGTTCTTTTTTCGTTGGCTCTCTAACGGTGCGCACACAGCGTAATTTCAAGATATGTACCACAAGCGGATACTTGTAGAAACCTTCGTTCTTTCCCTTTATATTAGGCACGTTAATACCTGTCACCCCATCCCCGCCCCCTTTTGCAGCGTAAGCTGTTATGAGATCAAAACAAGGGTCGTTTTTGCGCCATAGTTGTCCGCCGCCGCCGCCGCCGGTGTCCGTAACCACTATAGCTGCAAATTTTAGAAAAAAATAACCAGGACCGAGGAGTATTCCAACTTGTCCTCTACCTGTATTCGAACCCACACTTTCTGCGTGGCAGTCTAGCATGATTCTACCACTGAGCTACGCCTGTGGTTGAAAAGTCATCGCTAAAAGACCTAAACAGGTATAACGTCTGCCGAGGAATCGCATTAGCAAGTGTAATGAGAGAGAGAGAGAGAGAAAGAGAGCAAGTGTGATGTGTTACGTGGCAGAATAATAAAACGCCACTATACTTCGCGGAAGGTGGATTGCATAACGAGTTCGAGGAATAATTTCAAAGGACACAGGGGTGCTTGCTTCGTAGCTCTACACCCATTACAGAGGCATCATCTACATCATCATTATGAAACAATCTTCTTCATATTTACCGTCATCATTATTACGAACCGCTGCCCTTTATCGTGTCGTATCGTGCCATGCGACATGCGGCAGGCGACGTGCGCAGCCCCGACAGCAACTTGACCTGGGTCTTCGATATACCTGATGGCGCCTCCTCGTAAAAGTGCGGGCCGCTGCTGAAGAAGCGAATCGCAGAGCTACGCGCGCGGCTGCAGCAAGGCAACGTCGGGCTCAATAGACAGCTGTGCAGAGAGAAGACCAAACCGCAGCTCGCAGTCTACGCCGGGCCGAGTGTTCGGGTCGTTCTCGGGAAAACGACGCCAAGAGACTCTCTAAGATGTGCAGTTATACAGATTTGCACGTAGTAGCGTAGTGGGTACTTCCCTACTTGGCGAAATGATGAGGTATGGCGCAGGAGATACCTACCACCTCTAGTTGCACTAGTTTCCCCGAGCGTTTAAAATGGCCTCTAAGAACATCGGTCCTCCAGCTTACGCTGCCACTGTCCTGCGGTTCCGCGCAGGCCTGGCTCTTTCTTTTTTTTTTCCTTTCTTTTTTTTTGGTCGCACGTGCTGCTGTTCTCCTCCTCGCCTCATGTGAACGGGGGAGAGCGTGCAATGACGCACATAAACGAACTCTGCAGAAGGCAGTCGCAGTCCTGACGAATACAAGTCCACTTGTCGAAACGTTGGCTCCAGCGACATTCCTGTTCTACATCATGTTTTAGCGATCTGTTCATCGATTTATGCCCAGTACTGTTGACCATGCTTCGAAGCGAAAAAGATTGTCGTCCTTGATACATTGCAAACTGAAAAAAATAACAGAGAGAACATTACGTTCATTGCCTTTTTTTCTTTCTCATTTTACAAGTTCTTTACTGGTGTTCGAAACAAGCGATTGTGGCTCTCAAGATTGCTTACGCCGCACAAAACGAAAGAAACACGGCCTTTAACATCTGCGCTTTAGAGCAGAGCGCCGTTGCCTTGATGAGGCGCTCTCCTGAAGCGCAGGTTATAGTAACTGTATGGAGTTTACTGCAGGTGCAGTAACTCCAGCGCAGGTGGGCCAGGCATCAGCACTCCATTGGCAATCTCTCAGCTAACCCCCCTCTCCACTTCTAGTAGGCCGCGGTAGCACAAAGACAGGGCGTATTGTTGGAAGCACAGTAGAAGCGTACAGGGAGGCGTAACTGTGTCAGTGCTTCGGTTATTCTTTTTACGCGCTGGTTTTCATTCCGGGCCCACGTGGTTGCGTTGTCGTGGAGCCGGCTCAATTCAAACATTTAGTGTCGTTCCAAGGCCGCAAGATCATTTCTGCGCATGGACAGATGGTGGCCAATCGTTTGGAAGCCTTGAATACGACAGATTTTGGGCATGCCTTACCAAAATACTGGATTGAGATATGTTTTTAGGGGCGAAGCTCCTTAAAGCGGCACCCGTCCGTCCCTCGTCGTAGTCGTAGTAGTGCGTAACCAGTCTTACGCTTTGACCTCCAAGGTGGTGCCGGTGGGAGATTTCTCCTGTGCGTTGTTGAACAATAAAAAATTCGCAGCGTGCGCGTTAACTAAAAGCCGAATTCTTCTGTCTCTCATTCCCCATTAGCAGCCATTTCGTGCGTCCCCGATGTATGTATGTAGTAGTAGTAGTAGTAGTTAGTAGTAGGTAGCCACCGGCGCGTGCCTGCTAGAGCGCACGCACGCGCCGAGGGCGAGCGCGTGGCACCTGGCGCTCGCCCTCGCCGCGAGCGCCGGGAGCCACGCGCTCCCCGGCAAACTCGACACTGCCCCGGCAAACGCGAGAGACAACGTTGGCGCAGGCAGCGTCTCCTAGCGAGTTTCTTGATTGAGAAATACCGACTGCTCGCGTTGGAGAAGCGTTCACCGGCAAAACCCATATATATATATATATATATATATATATATATATATATATATATATATAAAGGTCCTCCTCAAACAGAAATACCCGGAAAAAATAATTGACGATGCTATAACTCGCGCCGACATGCTTGACCGCGCTGAAATTCTCAAAAATCAGTCACCAAGCAGGGAACACAAGACTAACTTAATACTTACTTACTCTGCATCGCTGCCAAAGGTGTCAGCTATTCTTAAAAAACATCATAATATTCTTACTCAAAGTGATCGCCTCAAACGCATATTCGTGGAACCGCCTCGTGTCGTGTACAGACGAAACACAAATTTACGCGACATCTTAACTAAATCAACTTTAAATCCACGTCGTGGCACTGGATGCAGGCCGTGCAATAAGCCACGTTGCCAGGTCTGCCCATACATTAGAACTACACAAAAAGCAACAAGCACCGCGTCCGACTTTTTGTACAAATTAAAGGAAACTTCACTTGTGACACGGCTAATGTCGTTTACCTGCTTGAGTGCACTAAATGTAATCAACAATATATTGGTCAGACAGAAACACCTTTCCGAATACGATTTAATAATCACAAGTCACACGCCAAAAATTCCTTGAATCTGCCCCTGTCTAAGCACGTGCACCTTCCCGGCCATTCATTTAGTGACCTGAAAGCAATGATACTGGAATCGGGCTTTCGGACGCACCACGACCGCGAGGTTCGTGAGTCCTACCTCATTTATAAGTTCAAAGCCGCTACCTCGGGCATTAATGAAAACACGGGTAAACTCACATGTTTCCCGAGTGTCTAGGGCATTGCCATTATGAGGAAGCCATTTCAAACAACTACAATGCTATTTCACACATAAGTTTTTTTTTTTATCTGTCATTTTATTTCCATTTTTCTTCCTTCATGGTTTATATATTTTTTCATTACAAGATATTTCGGCCGTGTGTTAATAAATCAGTATTTTCGGTTTTTTCTTGTTTTTTTATTTATTTACTTATTTTTTATTTTTTATTTTATTTATTTTATTTTTTTAAATCCTTTTTTGTCATTTATGCTGTGGTGATTGCCATTTTTACAATGTACAGTGGCTTTATAGTTCCGTTACATACAGGTAGTAGAATCCCTCGGGGTTGCAAGTGTTCCGCCTTGCTGTTAATTGATAGGCTACGGGGTCGCCTCGTGACTCGCCGCAGCCGACCACGTGTTCTGTCCAGGAAGACTTCATAGCCATTCCGTGTACAGAATACGCCTTTGTAGCCGCACTCTCTCCCCTTCCTGTACCCTTAAAAGGAGGGTGCTCTGCAAGAGCTTTTTACTCTGATGAAGGCCGGTCCACCGGCCGCAACGTCAGTAAACTTATATTCTTTTTGTTAATCGTGTGAATCTCTTCTTTTGAAAATATTTATTCGGGCTCACGGATATCTTCTTTCTGAACTATATATATATATATATATATATATATATATATATATATATATATATATATATATATATATATATATATATATACACTGGATCTTGCAATGAAGTGCCGGTGGGAGATTTCACTTGTGCATTGTGCATAGTTGAACCGTGAGGATTCGTAGCATGCGCGTTAACTAAATTAATCAGGAACTCGGCACGATCTACGATGCACATCCCGAGCTTCGCCCACTCATCATCATTCACTCCGTGGATATGCTGTAATTTTTTCTTTCTTGATCCTGAACCGTACCGAAGTCGTGCATCATGCCAGTGGCCCTACGATCCATGAGAATGCTTATTTTTGCGCATGCGTGAATAGTTTCACGATACATACGCTCGCGCTTGTCAAAGGTTTGTAGGCCAGCGACGCTGTTTGTGTTCAAGTGAGACCGAGGCTGATACTCACGGACAGCTCACCTGTCTGGCAAATTCATTGGTAAGCTTGTCAACATTAAATCCTTCAACATGTTCGCAGACACACACTGTTCACTGGCACACTCCACGGCCACGTACAAACTACGGGTTACAGCTACTACAATATTTGCCTACCCAAGGTTCTAAACAAATTCGAACAGATGACAGCGTACACGTAACGCCTAAAAGTTCAATTTTAAATATGGTGTCTGAATTTTTCATCATGTGAATGTTACATCTTGAGTGTTTTTAAAATTTTGATAGTGACGGAACCTTTATTAACTACAACTGTTTCTGTACGACGTGTCGCTGCGTTTGCGCTATGGGGGTGGCGGGTCTAGTCAAGCAGAAGATATTGCTGCTTTTACCCTGCTATCCTGACGAAAACACGGTAAATTTTTCTGTTGCCACAAATATACCAAGTTGTAATGTGTTATCATGTAGCGTTTGTGGTTGGAATTATCCAATTCTAAATTCATTAGCTGACCATTTCAAGCGGGAACATCGTTGGGCTGACCTTATAAAATGAGGCCACAACCTACATTTTCGCAAAATGCGATTTTGAATGTGTTGAGAACGTGGGGAAAGTCACTGAACGGAAAAGACTGCTATTAGTAACCAACACAGCGAATCAATAATGACCGATAGCCGCAAGTCACAAAACTTAATAAAAAAAAAACTTGCTCTGCGGCGTTTTTTGTTATGGAACGATTGGTGTCGTAACAATACTACTCTGTGTGGGACCCATTCTAAATGTTTATGCAAAGTAAATCGAGCACTCTCATTGCTGTACTCACCGGAGACGAGTACCCAGGACTGCGAGGTCTAGTACCAGTTATTCTGAGGGAATATTTGAAGATTTTACCGAAGTACGAAAGGGTCTTCAATTGCCCGCCAACTAGTATAGGTGATAAAACCCGAATTTTCATAGCTTTATGACACCCCCCCCCCCCTTCCCTTCCCTCAGATGTATGGCAAGTTAGTGGATAAGTACACCCTCAAGTGCGCAATATATTTTTAGATGGTACATAGAACTTGCCCTTCCATCAATGTGTTCCAATGAAAAACAAGTTTATGTCTGAACTTTTGTCAATAATAAATGATCACAGACGGCATGTTCCGTTTCTTTACGTTATAGAAAACAGAATCACGGTTGCATTTTGATTTGAATAGTTGGTATATGTATGTATTTCCTCCTAGCTTCGAAAGTACAGTCAAACCCGCATACATCGAACTCGCGAAAAAGAAAGAAAGCGGCGATAGATATATGGTAGAATTCGATGCATAACATCAAGACAAAACTTTTTGTCGTGCTCAACAGTTAACCTTTTACTTAGTTTATTAGGACTTCAGTAACGTCTTGGAGAGGTATGACTGAATGCCAGTAATGTTTTTATACGTTGCCCATCATACTGATACTCCAAAATGTCCCGCTCGTGTATCCGCAGTTGCACATTTTATAGGCGGAGCATTTTGTAGCCTGTGCGCTTGCCGTTGTAATTACTAATGATATTTCTTTCTCAAGGTCCGAATGGCCGCGAAAACAAAACTACATGTAAAATTCGAAACTGTTTTATTTGTAACTTTCCTGCCAGCTCTCTACACAGTCGCCGCTGCGACTAAGACACTCGTCGCAACGTGGTGCTAGTTTTCTTTACGCCCATGTCATAGAAAGCAGACGCATGCGCTTCCAACCTATTTTGTACGCTGTCCGCTGTCCTCAGATCATTGATTGATTTGTTGGGTTTAACGTCCCAAAACCAGCTCTGATTATTAGAGACGCCGTAATGGAGGGCTCCGGAAATTTTGACCACCTGGGGTCATAGGTCGGCAGTGTAGGGGAACACTCACTCACACTCACTCACCCAAATTTTTCCAGCATCCGCACTCACTCGCACTCACCTCCACTCGCACTAACTTGCACTCACTCGCACTCACCTCCACTCACACTCACTGGCGCTCACTCGCACTCGCACTCACTTCCAGTCACAAGCACTCACTCGCACTCGCACTCACCTGCACTCACACTCACTGGCACTCACTCGCACTCACTTCCACTCACACTCATTGGCACTCACTCGCACTCGCACTCACGTCTATGAAATGAGTGCGAGTGAGTGCGAGTGAGTGCACTAATGAGTGAGTGCGCCGACCTATGCAGGCATCTGCGGCAAATAGAGTGACACGAGTTTTTCTTCCCGGGTAGAATAAACGGCAGCGGTGCCAGTACACTGCGCAAGTTTCACCTGGTCGCCGACCTAACTCGGCACTACGCGCACCTCTTCAGTCGCGCGTACATCTCGAACTGTGAGCGCTGTCTAATGTATCAGAGACTAGAACACATAGTATTTCGCGACTGTCCCCCATTCGTGCCACAGCAGTAGACGGCGCCCACGTAGGCTGGCTGATATGGGAGTACAAGCAATAGATGAAAGCTGTATTTCACCCGAAATAGGGGACCATACCGAATTACTAAATGCTGCAAGGTCATTTTTTCAATAGAAATGGACTGGATGCTAGACGTTCGGTACCACTGCGCAAGCTGCGGATTATGAAAAGCGACTATTAAACTTAGATTCAACTAAAGTGTCTTCTTTCCATTATGCGACTATTAGACCTTTATCATAATCTTCGAGTGCATTTCCCTGCACAGCATATTCGTCCGACTAATGGCGGCCCCTATCACGTTTCAAGCAGAGGCGAGGTCCCAGTTACCCGTGCTGGGGTTTGACTATTGCCAGTGTTTATGTCAAGAGAGCCGGGTCGACATTTTCCGCGTCGCAGCACATTGTTTTGCAGAAGTGAATAGCTGCCATAAGTTGGGCTAGTTGGTATCAAGCGTAATGAAATATGATTACTGGCGTCCATGTCCCCTTTGCGCAAGCAGTCATGTCTTATTATGTATATACGGATCCCTCATTCTTATCCCCATCCTCATGCTTCATCATCTCTTCTTCCCCTCTTGCGTTGTCCCCGAAGTAGAGTAGAAGGCCGGGGCGTACTAGATCAGGCCACCCTCTCTACCTGTCTCCAGTGTATTGGACTTCAAGTACGCGAGTATGTAGCTTCATTATGAAACTGAGGTTGCTTCGATGTAACGTTGCTCGCTGTGACAGATTATGCACTGCATTGTGATGTTCATTATAACGATTATGTTAATATTTCATGCGATATTTTCTTTGAAGGTCACTTTGGTCAGTATTCATTGTCACTTGATTGATGCTTTTTGTAGTCTTTTCAAGCTTGCCTCTTTACATCAGCTGATGTCCTAGGCAAATTTTCACTTTGATACCTGGGTCATATTTGAGTTCCTTTGTTCATACTCATTGATTTTATGTGGCGAAGATACTGCATAACATGACTGAAAGCGGCTATCACACAGTCATCCATTATGCTGTCTGTGCTCATATAACAGGATGCGCTGCTCTCCT
>CM023484.1:85414271-85472332 GCA_013339685.2 Hyalomma asiaticum
CTGTTTAGAGTATTTGTAACTTTCTGCCAGCTCTCTACACAGTCGCCGCTGCGACTAAGACACTCGTCGCAACGTGGTGCTAGTTTTCTTTACGCCCATGTCATAGAAAGCAGACGCATGCGCTTCCAACCTATTTTGTACGCTGTCCGCTGTCCTCAGATCATTGATTGATTTGTTGGGTTTAACGTCCCAAAACCAGCTCTGATTATTAGAGACGCCGTAATGGAGGGCTCCGGAAATTTTGACCACCTGGGGTCATAGGTCGGCAGTGTAGGGGAACACTCACTCACACTCACTCACCCAAATTTTTCCAGCATCCGCACTCACTCGCACTCGCACTCACCTCCACTCACACTAACTTGCACTCACTCGCACTCGCACTCACCTCCACTCACACTCACTGGCGCTCACTCGCACTCACTTCCACTCACAAGCACTCACTCGCACTCGCACTCACCTGCACTGACACTCACTGGCACTCACTCGCACTCACTTCCACTCACACTCACTGGCACTCACTCGCACTCGCACTCACGTCTATGAAATGAGTGCGAGTGAGTGCGAGTGAGTGCACTCATGAGTGAGTGCGCCGACCTATGCAGGCATCTGCGGCAAATAGAGTGACACGAGTTTTTCTTCCCGGGTAGAATAAACGGCAGCGGTGCCAGTACACTGCGCAAGTTTCACGTGGTCGCCGACCTAACTCGGCACTACGCGCACCTCTTCAGTCGCGCGTACATCTCGAACTGTGAGCGCTGTCTAATGTATCAGAGACTAGAACACATAGTATTTCGCGACTGTCCCCCATTCGTGCCACAGCAGTAGACGGCGCCCACTAGGCTGGCTGATATGGGAGTACAAGCAATAGATGAAAGCTGTATTTCACCCGAAATAGGGGACCATACCGAATTACTAAATGCTGCAAGGTCATTTTTTCAATAGAAATGGACTGGATGCTAGGCGTTCGGTACCACTGCGCAAAGCTGCGGATTATGAAAAGCGACTATTAAACTTAGATTCAACTAAAGTGTCTTCTTTCCATTATGCGACTATTAGACCTTTATCATAATCTTCGAGTGCATTTCCCTGCACAGCATATTCGTCCGACTAATGGCGGCCCCTGTCACGTTTCAAGCAGAGGCGAGGTCCCAGTTACCCGTGCTGGTGTTTGACTATTGCCAGTGTTTATGTCAAGAGAGCCGGGTCGACATTTTCCGCGTCGCAGCACATTGTTTTGCAGAAGTGAATAGCTGCCATAAGTTGGGCTAGTTGGTATCAAGCGTAATGAAATATGATTACTGGCGTCCATGTCCCCTTTGCGCAAGCAGTCATGTCTTATTATGTATATACGGATCCCTCATTCTTATCCCCATCCTCATGCTTCATCATCTCTTCTTCCCCTGTTGCGTTGTCGCCGAAGTAGAGTAGAAGGCCGGGGCGTACTAGATCAGGCCACCCTCTCTACCTGTCTCCAGTGTATTGGACTTCAAGTACGCGAGTATGTAGCTTCATTATGAAACTGAGGTTGCTTCGATGTAACGTTGCTCGCTGTGACAGATTATGCACTGCATTGTGATGTTGTTCATTATAACGATTATGTTAATATTTCATGCGATATTTTCTTTGAAGGTCACTTTGGTCAGTATTCATTGTCACTTGATTGATGCTTTTGGTAGTCTTTTCAAGCTTGCCTCTTTACATCAGCTGATGTCCTAGGCAAATTTTCACTTTGATACCTGGGTCATATTTGAGTTCCTTTGTTCATACTCATTGATTTTATGTGGCGAAGATACTGCATAACATGACTGAAAGCGGCTATCACACAGTCATCCATTATGCTGTCTGTGCTCATATAACAGGATGCGCTGCTCTCATGCTGAGAAATGCATTGTCGTTTGGCTTTTGATTATTGTTACTAGTGCGCTTTCTGTAAGCCTCTAGTCGTTAATAAGTTCCAGATATATTTAAATTATTTCTTCTGCAGTTCCTTTTGAATATTGGTGGTTTTATTTTTTTCGCATTTCTCTTTTTTTAAAACTACCATAAGTTAGTTTCTCAATGAAATGTTGAATAAAATGTTGTTGACGTCATGATCATTGGCAGTGGGGCCTCCTTGTTAGGCCGCTTGCCAAGAAACTTTCTATCCTTAAAGGGGTCCTGAACCACCCTCCGGGCTTGGTGAAAAAACATATTCTACGGCTTGCCTACGCTGCAACGAACATCTCAGCCAACGAACATCTCAGCCATTAGACATTGTTTATTAGTATAGTGGCTTAATTAATTATAAATCGTTAGTATCCGCTTAATTAGGTGTGACTTACTTGTCATAGCTCAATTCAGGTTGAATTAGTTCAGTTTGGCTTGGTTTGGCTTAGTTAGATTAGTCCTCTCTGAATTAAGCTTCAATTAATTATTTCTAATTAGGCTCCTCTGAAGTAGACTTAGCCTTACCTAACTACTCCTAGGAATCTTAATTAGGCTCCACTGAATGAGACTTAGCCTTACCTAACTCGTCCTACGGAGCTTTGTCTTTAGTACAGCGTGGTAGTGTTATGCTAGCATTACATAACTTAGCGGAGTTTTCGGCAGATTTGCCAGTTTCACCAATAGCTTAAACAGCTTCACTGTTAGAATTGAACTAGTGTATTCACACATTAAATTAATCCATCCATCTTACCACATGTCAACGCACCTTATTCCACATTAACCTGTCGGCAAGGGTCCGAGTTGTGAAGGTCTTCCTTCCGAGTCATAGTAGTCACGTTCGAGCCCGGCAGCATGATTATCCCGTATACAATCACTAATCAACAATTAAATAACTTGGTGTTATGCAGGACAAGGTGGAGCAGCGTTGGCAGTTGCGCTGTTTGTCCTGACGCCGCGTTATGCGCAATATCGACGACACGCAGCGCACTGACAAAGTAAACGCTCACACCTGCGAGCCTAAACGTATGTGATAAACGAAAACAAAGCTTCGGAGGATCGAAAAAAAAAGAATGCGGTGATCGCGAGGGCACGCGACCGAGCCCAGGCGCGAAGCGAGCAGGCGGCCACAAGCGCGCTGCGAAGAAACAGCCCCCGGTAGTCGCGCGCTTTTCGTCAGCCACTGACACGTCGCTGAAGTCTGGTGACGTAAAGCGGTGGGCGGGGCACCTCCTTCGACGCCGCCCTAAGGAGCTCTGTACCCTCTATCCCGCAGAGTTGAAACAGGACTGGAAAGGGAAGTTTTCCGGTCGCAATATCTTCGCTCCTAACAAAGCGTTTTGAAAAATTCTTTCGACTGTGAATTTCTGAGAGGCATTCAATACACACCCAGCCGTATTCAAAACCAAGCCCGAGCGGTGGTTCAGGACCCCTTTAACTGTAGAAAGATATGTCACTACTGTTTTTGGTAGATTTGCTTCATACTATACAAAGTACAAGCTATATTGATTTTTGTATGCATGACAACTAATTGTGACCTAAATGCTAAGACTGATGAAGCCTTTGCAGACAACTGTGTGCCTACCTTACTGCACTATTGCTCTGTTGCACTCAATGCTAGTGCTTTGACCCACCAGAAAAAAAAAAAAAGACGTTCCACGCAAGTGCGACACCAGCACTTCTTCCTAGGACGAAAGTATTCAGGTGGGCTGGCACTAACCCCCACTCTGCAGCACCCTAAACCTTATGGTGCAGCTGGTAACGTAGCAGGTCGCAGCTACTACCATAAGGCAGGGACGACGTCCGTGGATCGTGGGTGCCCCCCAAAATTATTATCCCGTTGACACCTTCAGAACCACAGAGTTAATGCCTTAGGGGTGCAAAAAATGCCTTGGCGTCATTTGAACCCATAAGGCGTTAGCTTTGAGGTCAGATTATCATTTATATATTCTGAGGGTGGCAACCAGACCAAAATTTTGGTGGGCGCGCCCAGTTCCCGAGCACGATTCCTGCTTCTTTTTCAGATTACGGCTAACATTTCAGGAACAGCTTTTTGATGACGCACGTGCAAGTCTTTGAACGGATTCAGAAATTCCGGAAAATGGGATTATTGGAGTCTCCTCGAAGCTGTCGAAAAGACCAGCCTTTTGAAGACGCATGTGCAACGAGCCGGACATCAGACGGCATACGACACATCCAGGACTAAGGCTTCTTACGCGTGCCGTCTGCAACGTTAACGTCTCGGATATCCGTTTCGATGTCGTCATAAATCATTTGTATGCTAGCTGGGCAGGAGAGTACCAAGACCGTGGCATGTAAATCAAGCCGCTCATGCCATACATGTCACGATTTTCATGTTATGACCTGTCATATATGTTCGTCATGCAGTCATGTTGTGCCATACTGATTTTCGTATACACCCCATTAACGAAACGGCCCAGGAGAGCACCAAGACCGTTTCATGTAAATCATGCATGTCATGATTTTCATATAATGACCTGTCATTTTATTCGTCATGCAGTCATACTGGCATAGCGATTTTCGTATACAATCCATTAACGAGACGGCCACGGATACATACATACATACCACTCACACTCATTGGCACTCGCACTCACTCGCACTCACTTCCACTCTCTCGCACTCACACTCACCGGCGCTCACTCGCACTCACTTCCACTCACACTCACTTCCACTCACTCACACTCACCTCCACTCACACTCACTTCCACTCACACTCATTGGCACTCACTCGCACTCGCACTCACTTCCACTCACACTCACTGGCGCTCACTCACACTTACACTCACCTCCACTCACACCCACTTGCACTGGCTCGCACTCGCACTCACTTCCACTCACACTCATTGGCACTCACTCGCACTCGCACTCACGTCTATGAAATGAGTGCGAGTGAGTGCGCTCATGAGTGAGTGCGCCGACCTATGCCTGAGGTTCTTCAACGTGCACTGACATCGCACAGCACACGGGCCTCAGCATTTCGCCTCCATCGAAATGCAGCCGTCGCGGCCGGTATTCGATCCCGCGACCTTCGGATCTGCAGCCGAGTGCCATAACCACTAGACCACCGTGGCGGGGCTGTCCTCAGATCATTGTCGGTACGCCCTGCTTCAAAGTTACTCCACCGCTGCCACACTTTGCTGTGACTAATAAAATATGTGCCGGACAAAATACTCGTTCGTCGATAATTTTAGCTGCATCGCACCGCTCAGCACGCAGATGTCAAATGACGTCACCCACTTCACGCTGAGAGGAGGGCTTTTTTTTTGTTTTCGAGGTATGTTTAGGTGCTGACCACGCCCACAGAATTGACGGGTGGAACCTCGCGCGCTCGACAGAAATACTAAAGACACTGCGCAACACCTGTGCGCCCAGCTTCGCCAGATGTCACAGTAGCTTTGATTTTGCGACCGATAGGACCTGGAAACAAAAATAGCCCTTAGGCGGCTGCCTTCTATGACGAGGGCATAGTGAAGACAGTAGCATGTTAGCACAAATGCCTCAATAGGAGCGGCAACTATGCAGAAGTAGCTGGGTTGTGCATTTAAGTGTGCCAAGTAAAAGTTACGTTGTTTTAGGGGCGAAGCTCCTTAAGCTGTGGGTCGGTTGTCACGTATCGTCGTCGTCGTATCCTGTAACCTGCACCACTGTTATGATTTTATGAAGTGCTCACTATAGATGGCGTGATGGCGCTGCGGTGCTCGCTTCATTCAGATGTATGGGAACGCGTAGTATGGGAGTCTATCTGTATGTCTGTCTGTATGTCTGTCCGTCCGAGCGCTGCGGTGCTGCTTAGCTAGTACGTGAATTGATCGCTAGATGGCGCGGAGGCGCTCGCTGCGTGCTCAAGTGTAATAGCCGTCCGTCCGTCTGTCTGTCCGTCTGTCCGTCCTTCCGTCCGTCCACCCGTCCGAGCGCTGCGGTGCTGCTTAGCTAGTACGTGAATTGATCAATAGATGGTGCGGAGGTGCTCGCTGCGTGCTCTAGTGTGATAGGAGAGCGCTAGATGGCGACACACAGTGTTTGTCACGTCTTTGTTGATGTACTGGGAAAGATTCACATTCACGGTTTTTACCGATGAACACCGGAGCTTCGCCCACTCATCATCATTCACCTCGTGGACATACTGTGATTTTTTTTAAGTTGCCTTATAAACTTGATCTGTAAAATCGACTTCACAGACGAAGTAATTGGTGATTGTTATCTGGTGTTGCACGACAATGCCGTATCGTTTTAGACGACCTCAAGCTTATGCCATAAAGTCTTGCAGATCCCACGCATTGTGGGAATGGGTGTCATGCGAAGCAGCCAGTGAGAAAATTGGCTATGAAGAATTGTTCGACACTCAGTCAAGTGTGACGAATAAGATCAAGGTATATGTGCTAAGCGCAGAAGTATCCACTCATGGGCATGCTGAACGTGGCCTACCAGGAATGTCAACAGTACGTGGTGACTGAATCGTAGCTCATGGTACGACGTAACGTTGGCACTTACGCCCGTCCGAAGCACAGACGTCTGTTTTCTCGAAGAAAAGTGCGTTATACGGTGCGTTGATGCGCTACCATAAGCGTCGTTCGTTGAAGTATTCCTAGGGGATCGAGCAAAGTTCTACAAAAGCACACCGAATAGTGACAGAACGTATATATTGCTGTGATTGTGCTTATCACATATTAGAAGCGGAATTCACGTTATACAAGTGCCATCGTTACAAATGCTGGTGCAGCGGGTTTATTTACTTTATATACCGTGTGTGAGGGGCCGTTGGTAGTGTGCTCGTTGGCAGCTGGAGGGCTCGTGTTTGATACCCCTCTCCCCCGACCGCTCGGTAAGTTACATGCGTGTCTGGGTGCTTGTTGTGCCTTCATTTCAATCGTAAGCGAAGACAAACGGTATTCCTTCCTTGTTTTAAGAGCGGAGCTCAAACCGGCCGTCCTGTGTGTGGGCCTATCCTTGAGGCAGTGAACCATGTGAGGTGCGGAAAACTACGCGTGGTTACAGTATCGTTAATGGTGACGCACATGACGCGTATATCATGTTAATGATTCATGTTCGTAACACATTTATACCCGACGTCCCACGTTATAGGGTATGCCAGCTGAACGAGGCAACCAGGAGAGCACCAGGACGTAGGCGGCTATAGATAGATAGATAGATAGATAGATAGATAGATAGATAGATAGATAGATAGATAGATAGATAGATAGATAGATAGATAGATAGATAGATACGGTGAAAGTGACTTAAGCTCACCAAGAAATGATTTGCATTTAAAATGGACTTGGCACGACTGTTTCACCTGGCACATATATACCAAGTAGGTTAGTGTATGGTTCCGTAGTTGTAGTTCACTAGAGTTAGGAACAGTAAGGACATGGTATTCAATACCGGGATGAACGTTTCGTAGGAACTTGTTTGTACTTTCAAAGAACATTATCAAGAGCGTTCATTTGAGTTAGTACTGACGACAGGCTTCAGTAGGTATTAAAGTTCACTACCCATAATTTTACCTCCTTCATTTGCTAAGCAGTTATTGCTTTTTTGCAACGAGTATTTCGGTATTCGGTTGGTGAACATACCGATCCTTTTTAAGACAATCTCAGCGAAGAAAACACTTCAGTTTTGCCGTGTTTTTTACCGCGTGCATAATTACAGGTTTTGGAGGTCACCATAAGAGGGACGCCGAGAAGTGCCAAAGACGAAGTCCGTGTGTGTGCTGCAAGCTGCATGGCGCGGGCTCGTAGCTCGTGGCAGCACTGGCCGGAGCCCGGCTGGACGCTGCTGGGCATGGTGGCGCTAGATTGGCCAGCCGGCGGGCACAGGCTTTCGAGCTGAGGCGCGGAGATTTCCCGCAAGGTCACATTTATATGTGCCCAATAATAATAATAATAATAATAATAATTAGTGGAATCTTGCTTGTCAAAACCTCGATATGAGGCACGCCCCGTAGTGGAGAGCACCGGAGTAGTCTTGACCACCTGGGATTGTCCTTTAATGTGCATCTAAAGCTAAGTTCACGGGTGCGTTCAGCATTTCACCCCATGGAAATTCGGCCGCGGTGTCAGTATTCGCTCCCTCGGCCCCGAGTCTCGGGCACGGCGGCTGCATAGTTGAGCTGCATGCTAAACAGTCGTCTGAGAAAATTCGGGGCGTAACATAAAGGATACTAGCTGTGTATTTCAACTGTCGCTGCCTCGAATATTTCGTGGAATAATGAACGTGGCTCGTGTTCTGTTCGGCCGGAAACATTATTTTGGCGAAGTGACGCTGCTGTGCCTTGAGCAACAGCCCGCGCACGCACACACACACACACAGACAAACGACGCTGTTAAAAATGAACGAAATGAGATATCGCGCCTACGATATTGGTTATTTTGTTCTTGTACCTGTCAGTATTGTACAACTTTCTTCTCGCTAATCATTCACGGAAAGCACGGGCATGGCATATGTGTGTGTTTTCATCGTTGCAGAATGTTGTCGAAGCACTTGCCATGTCCATGCTGATTTCAAGAATTGTTACCATCCGCTTAAGAGGAGACATTAGTGCACCACACTTAGGACCTGGTATGCTCCTCGCATTACACAGGGACGACGGAGGCTTGTTGACAAGTGCGGGCTACAAAAACGTAATGTAAGTTTACGTTGCCAAGTAATCGCAAACGCTGCATACCTTACCACAGATGTTTCGAAGGTAAAGATTGTACTCCTCAACCACCTTAATCTTGCCTTGCCTTATCTTAGCTCTGGGAACTCTGCTCAGTGCTTGGCGGGTTTGTCGTTGTCGTTGTCGTCGGCTGATAGTCTGCGATATGAAAGTTGAGCTTTAGCACGTAAGCGAGACATTTCACTTAACTGGAATCTACACGCGCTTCATCAGTGTTACTGCCATAAAGAAAAACGAAAGAACTAAGGTGTGTCTAGCTCCCTAAGAGGTCAGACTTCTCTACATGCCAGAAGTTCAACTAGGCGTCATGACATCGACGTGGATGGTTTTTTTGCATGAATTAGGTGAGTAGAGACCTAGTTATTTCCGTTGTATCTGACGTTACAACATTAGAAATAATTCCATTTAAGTAATTTTTATGCACAAGACTTTGCAGCGGTTACTGTTTCCGTGCTCAATTAAGAAAACGTGAGAGTGAAGCTCTATTGTGTGATTGAAAGAAAAGTCTAAAATTGCTATTCTGTCGTCTGGTCTTAAAAAGGAATCAGTCGGTTATATGTGGTTATTTCAACGCACAAGAAGGCTGTGTATCAGCTTCGTGATGAAGCAGATACGGTGCTATGGCACCGGCTCTGACAGTGATTCCAGACATGAGATGGCCCGATCTGTGCCGCGGTGTTAGCTGTGGTTTTAGCAAAATTACTGTCGATAATGCCTGTAGCCTTCGCTCGCGAGCACACTACCTTCACTCAAGCTCTTCTAGCACCAAAGCGAGTAGCGCTCATCTGGTCTCCTTGGTGGGGCCTGATATATCAACAGCCGAATATACAGCTGAATATACAGCCGAAGAAATGCGCACGAAATAAGAGACTTCAATTTTAATGGAGGCAGGGCTACTATTGCGGCTACAAACCAATTAAACAGCAAAGAGCGTTAGACCACAAACTCATTTGTGACGATAACTGCTTTCGTGGAAGTTTCCACAGCACCACTTGGTCGCAGTCAGCTCGGCCGCTAAAAGCACGACAATTACTGCAGAAAGCAGCCCTCCCTAGTACACTTAGCTCAACAAAAGAAGCAAGGTCTTGCAATTACTGACAGCCTCTTATACGGTGACCACACTGCGCACCTTCACCTAGCGCAATTAGAATCGCGTTTCGCTATCACAATTGTCTTATTTGCGTAATCTGAACGACGGGGTCAATCTTAATCAGAGAATTTTGGCAACTTGCATTCTTACGTCAGTCCGCGTTGACGTTCTAGCGATAACTTTTCTCTCGGGCCTACCGATACAACTCTTTCGGCTGTTTCGCATTATCGTTGAATGTGCCCATGTTCCTGAAGAAAATGTAAGATTTCTCTCTCAGTATTGCAACCCTTCCCACTATATAGAACTATAGCTCTCATAAAGGTTTTTAAGGGGGTCCTGAACCACCGCTCGGGCTTGGTTTTGAAAACGGCTGGGTGTGTATTGAATGCCTCTCAGAAATTCACAGCCGAAAGAATTCTTTCAAAACGGTTTGTTAAGAGCGAAGATAATGCTACCGGAAAACTTCCCTTTCCAGTCCTGTCTCAACTCTGCGGAATAGAGGGTACAGAGCTCCTTAGGGCGGTGTCGAAGGAGGTGCCCGCCCACCGCTTTACGTCACCAGACTTCAGCGCCGTGTCAGAGTGGCTGACGAAAACGCGCGACTACCGGGGACTGTTTCTTCGCAGCGCGCTTGTGGCCGCCTGCTCGCTTCGCTCCTGGGCTCGGTCGCGTGCCCTCGCGATCACCGCATTCCTCTTTAGCTGCGAAGCGGCTCTTTGACTAGCCTGTGTAACGCTGTCTTGTGCGTCCGTACGGCGAGGGCGAGGGCAACGCGCTCCCCTCGCCGCAGGTGTTGGAGCGGTGCCAAGTAGGTCACGCCGCAGCTGCGCGTTGACCTCACGCTCCCCTCGCAGTGCGTGCTGACGTCACTCTCTCCCTCGCCTGCCGCGCGCTCGCCGCAGCGCCCGCAGCTGTTCGATGAACGCTTTATTAGCTCGCAAGGAACGAGAACGCGCCCTCGCCAGCGAGAGACAACCCTGACGCAGGCAGTGTCTGCAGGCGTCGAATCAATTCAAACGCGACACCTAGTCAAACCGATGCAAACGCGGTGTGCACCCCCCGTGCTGCTTCGCATCGCCTCATGGTCCCCTCTGGCGGGAGATGGTGTAAATTTTCGATCCTCCGAAGCTTTGTTTTCGTTCATCACATACGTTTAGGCTCGCAGGTGTGAGCGTTTGCTTTGTCAGTGCGCTGCTTGTCGTCGATATTGCCCATAACGCGGCGTCAGCACAAACAGCGCAACTACCATCGCTGCTCCACCTTGTCCTGCATAACCCCAAGTTAATTAATTGTTGATTAGTGATTGTAGATTGGATAATCATGCTGTCGGGCTCGAACGTGACTGCCATGACCCGAAAGGAAGACCTTCACAACTGGGACCCTTGCCGACAGATTAATGTGGAATAAGGTGCGTTGACATGCGGTGAGATGGATGGATTGTTGTTATGTGGGGTTTAACGTCCCAAAACCAGCTCTGATTATGAGAGACGCCGTAGTGGAGGGCTCCGGAAATTTTGACCACCTGGAGTTCTTCAACGTGCACTGACATCGCACAGCACACGGGCCTCAACATTTCGCCTCCATCGAAATGCAGCCGCCGCGGCCGGGATTCGATCCCGCGACCCTCGGATCAGGAGCCGAGTACCTTAGCCACTAGACCACCGTGGTGGGGCTAACTAGGCTGTTTAACAAGCAAAATTACCCTCAAGTTAACTACGCCTCCCTTATATTGCACGCTTGGTTCGCTTAGGTTCGCGGAGGTGGTACCGCCATCTGTAGTCTGTTTCAGTAGTTTCGTGCAGCACTGCGGAAGCTACAGGTTCCGTCTGCCAATCAGGAGGGCAAGCGCGTGTTAAACGTATCCCTCCGCACCATTGCATATGCCACTCGCGAACCGTGCAGTGGCAGGAGAAGCCTTGGAAATGGGAAGAGGAGAACGGAGGGAGGGCCCCTGTATTGGCAGGAGTGGCTCGCAGGCGCGTGTCAGAACAATAAGATTTCGTCTCGCCTCGGAAGAATTCGGCGCCCGATGGCCTCGTGGCCTTGGCTCTGCTGCACGGAACTCCTGAAACAGACTTCAGGAACGATAGATAGAGCGAAGCTGATTGTCGTGCTTATTCGCGCCGTCAGTCAGCGCTTTGGTAGTGTACGCGTCTCGACCGCCGCGGAAGTTAGGGCCGTGCGGCGTCGTGATGGCGCGTTCCGGGGGAAAAGTACGATCGTGGCAGCTACAACATTTGCCTTGCGTGGCCAGGTGTGTTGAGTTGTGACGCGCACTGCTGCAGGATCGCAAAGACGGCCGTAGACAAGCAAATGATTATCCTTTCGTTGCAGTGGGCTGTGTTTTCACAAAACGATCCACTGGCAAGCCGTTCGGTTTTTCTTTCAAGGCGCCATCATTTGCGGATGATCCTCGTGTATGGCAGGCCTGCGCACGGCTCTGGTGCGTGCAATTCAGTTTTTCCAGAGCAATGTGAATCGCTCGAAAACTCTCGTGTACAACTGTCCAGAATCCCTAGTGCCGTGTCGAGGTGCCTCTGGTGTCTAAATTTAACGTGTTCACATGTTCACCGCACCCAAACCATCTCCCGCCCCTCGATTCTGCAGACTGCCGCTTATGCATTCCACAACTTCGCGAAGACAGGTTTCACTTTCGTGTTATACAGATTCCCATGACCGAGGGATCAACCACATTTTTCTTACAATTATGGCCCGACTACGACAATTTCCTTCTCGCTGAATTTTTTCCGCTTGTGTGCGCCACTTTTTCGCGTAATGCCAACTCCCTGGCTTCTCTGTGGCTTTAAACGTATGGTCAGAAAACGGCTCTGTGACATGACTTCTTTCCTTATTCCAACATTTAGGTTTCTTCACTGCACGCTGAAGATTCTTTGCGCTCGTCGTGGCACGCAGCAGCTCCCTGTGGAGGGCGCGGCACCTGAGCAGCTCAGCTGCGTCGAGACAAGGTTTATTGTGATATTGGTTCGCTGTATGTATGACAGGGCAGGAATGCACGTATTCTCTCGCACGCCTGACTATCCTTCCAGTGCTTTGTAAGCAAAACTCTCCGTCCTTGTTCGGCAAGCAATATATTCAAGAGCACACATGTCGTGCCTACTGGCATAAGTGCAGGAGATAAGTAACGATGAAGCTGGTTATTTAGACCCGGATAGAAAAGATGAATTTACGTGTGTCTTTTAGAAATAAGTGAAATTTATACGTAATAGAGGTAGGTATGTCACAGACATGCATATGAATGATTTTACCATCAAGATGTCATTCTGTAGTCGATATGAGTAATGCTTAAAATGCCAAAAGGAAGCTGCTGGGCAAGCGGCCGGTTTACGGATGAGGCGTATTCAAACTCTAGTTGTTTTAGGGGCGAAGCTCCTCTTTGTCTAACCTTGTCACGCGTCAGTCGTCAGGCGTAACCCGCGCGCCGGGAGGCACGCGCTCGCCCTCGGCGCGTGCCTCCCGGCACGTGCCTGTCACTCTCTCTCTCCCGGCGCGTGCCTCTGCTGTCTTGTGAGAGAGAGGAGAGAGAGAGACAGAGAGAGAGCGAAAGGCGCGCGTTGGCTATGGAAACGCTCTTTCTTAGAGGAACGCTCTACCAGCTCGCAAAGAAGGAGAACGCGCCCTCACCCGCGAGAGACAACGTTGGCGCAGGCAGCGTCTCCTAGCGAGTTTCTCGATTGAGAAATACCGACTGCTCGCGTTGGGGAAGCGTTCACCGGCAACCCATATATCCAGCGACCCACGGCAGCGGCCGGCGATCTGCGCCCATCTACGTATGTTCCTTTCTTTCTATTTTCCTTCTCTTGGGGCGCGGTCGCGGGTACGCTGGCCGGGGATTAGGTGCTTCTCCCATGCATGGTCTTTGTGTATTTTTGTGTGTTATTCTGTGTTCGTGTTGTTCAGTGTCATTGTCCTTTGTGTTATTGTGTTCGTGTGTGTACGCGTGTTTATCGTTATCCTTTATATGTAATTCGATCTTACATTCGGCCCTGTTTTGTTTGTTATCATTTTAATGTTTATTAAATCACCAAGCACGGAGAGTTGCGCCTAATGTTCTCCTCCTTCGCCGCGTGCGACGGTTCGTGCTGTCCCGCCGCGAGACGGGCCGCGGGCTGACGCGCGCGGCAGCGCGGCGGTGCATGGCTGAGATAGCGAGCGCGCGGACGCGACGACCTCATTCTCTGCTCGTTGAGTGCTCGAACCCACTGCAGGGGGTTGCTAGCGGCGGTGCCGCTGCTAGCAGTAGTTAGTAGTAGAAGAAACACCTACATTTTGGCGCCCAACTAAGTGGGGCCAGGGGCCTTGCCCTTGGTCGCTCTAACGACGAGCAGATGTCGGCAGAGTGGGGAAGTTGCGTTCGGTTCCCAGCGTCAAATGCGCTTTGGTTGAAGTTGGCCGTCTCTGCCGTGTATCGCGCGTATCTCTTTCTTTTTCTGTTCATCCTTTTTCTCTGTCGATGTATCGTGGTGTGAGGAGAGGCAAATGTCACTTCTCAAACGGATTGGTAACCCGCTTCGAAGTTGTGTGAGGCGAAGCGTGGACGAGGAAAGGCGTGATGCAAGTTGCCACCGAGATGCAGCAGTTCTTGATGGCGGAAACTCGTTGGATTTACCAAGGCTTCCGTCATGCCATGGCCGGGAGATTGACCATCTTGTCTCCCGTGCGACGTTCAAGTCAGTGAGTCCAACGGTTTTCTTTAGACTTTGCGTCGTGCACGTCTTCCCTCACTAAATTCAGAACCAGTGAAAGAATAGTTGACGCGCTATTTCTTGCCCGGGTCGCCGAAAGTCTCTTTTCTTTAAAAGTTGACGGCGATGTTCGGTTGCACATGGCCGACTTGCACCGAGGGAGGCAAAGATGGCGGAAAGGCCGCTGAGGCGAACAAAGAAGTAGAAGGAGACCCTTCTTCCTTGAATAGCCCTTCGGGCACCCGTTTCTTCGCGCACGCAGAAAGGTAGAGCGTTTCAGCTTCCCCGCGGCTGGAGAGAAGGAGGCCACTGTGGCGCTAATCAGCCGGCCGGTCGGGGAGAAAGGATGAAAGAGGGGGTCCATCCTCACCGGGCTCACCTCAGGAATCTGGTTTTTTCTTGTTTGTTGTTCTTTTGCTTTCTTTTCGTTGGCCCGAAGAGCGACGTAGTTGACGGCAGAGTGACCCATGTGTACATAATGTAAATAGTTTCTTTCGCGGTGTTGGTTTTCGCCTCCGGGAGGCGAGGCGCCTGAATGTGTTGGTACTGCACATGGCGCGCGCGCGGTATCGTTGTCTGGTTTTGCGACGAGCGCGAGTTGAGGGCCCGAAGCGGCTTGTGTAGCCGTGGCCTGGGAGAAAAGGGGTTCACTCTGCGCGGTCCGTACGAGCTTGGCCACAGTATCATGCCACCTTCGCGGTTAGCGTCGTGTTTGCGCGCGTCGGCAGTGGCACCCCCCCCCCCCCCCCCCCGACAGCAGAGGAGAGCGATTGCGCGCCCCTGTAGTAATTCTAGCCAGTCGTCAGAGCGGAAGGCTTTAGCTAAAGTTACCGTGCTCTGCGATTTGGCACGGTGCAGTGTGAATGCTCAGCTGTCGCCGTCCCTTCCGCGTCTGTTCATTCCGTAGGCAACACGTTGTGGATCTCCCGTTTCGTTTGGTGTCACGGATGGGCAGTGTGCGTTCGTGGAAGGATCATCCGCTAGTGTAAGGTCATGCGGCGTCGCACTAGTGAAGACCACGTTTACTTTGGTTACTGCCCGACTGATTTCAGACGGAGAGATAACCTGACAGAGACGTCTTTCTCTTTTTCTCTCCCTACCCTGTCGCTAGCTTCTCTTCGCTGTCTCAAGTTTTGTACTAAGTGTTCCTTTCTGTTTACGCACCGTTTCTTTCTTTTTGGGTTTTTGGTTTTCGCTACCTGAGAATTGTAGTCTCGCGTTTTCTTTTTCGTTAGTTCAACTGAGTTTGGTTTTTGTGCTGGGCGACTGTTTTGTTCTTTTGTTGTTTTATTTTTGTGTGTTTTTCTGCCGCGCTGAGTTGGCGGCCGAAGTCTGCGTGTCCGGAGCGGGGCGGCGTCGACGGCGAGGCTGCGGATGGAGCCGTGGTCGCGGCACTTGGGGCGGCCAGGAAGTCGACAGGGTCGACGGCACGTGAGACCTGCCGCGGCCGGCGTCCAGGGTCAGGGTGAAGATGCCGTGGCGCACGCTGGCTTCATCGGACATTTGAGAGACTCGGCGCGGTTGTATTGTCGCGTTTGTTTCCTTGTTCTTATTTTGGTTTGGGGCTCTCGGATTTTATCGCGTATTGGCACTGTCGGTATTGTTATTTTAGGGGCGCTTTTAAGGAGGGATGGGTGGGGCCTGGTCCCGCTCGACGCCATGTTTTGCACGAAATGCCTCGCATCCCCCACCTCAGCTGGATGGAGCGGCGGTCCACCACTGCGGCGGCCCGCCCGCTTCGCCCATGTGGTTTTAACATAGGCTGCCATTGGGCAGCGAGAAATTCCTCGAACGTTCGCGCGTTCTGGCGTTTCTGGTTTTGGAGATGCCTCGGGAGAACACGCTGGGTCTCGGGGCTATGCGTACGTGCTTTTGCGGCTCTCCGGGCGACGAGGCCTCGTTGCCCGGACCGCGCGTCGTCTCGGGCTCCAGCGACCCACGGCAGCGGCCGGCGATCTGCGCCCATCTACGTATGTTCCTTTCTTTCTATTTTCCTTCTCTTGGGGCGCGGTCGCGGGTACGCTGGCCGGGGATTAGGTGCTTCTCCCATGCATGGTCTTTGTGTATTTTTGTATGTTATTCTGTGTTCGTGTTGTTCAGTGTCATTGTCCTTTGTGTTATTGTGTTCGTGTGTGTACGCGTGTTTATCGTTATCCTTTATATGTAATTTGATCTTACATTCGGCCCTGTTTTGTTTGTTATCATTTTAATGTTTATTAAATCACCATGCACGGAGAGTTGCGCCTAATGTTCTCCTCCTTCGCCGCGTGCGACGGTTCGTGCTGTCCCGGCGCGAGACGGGCCGCGGGCTGACGCGCGCGGCAGCGCGGCGGTGCCAAAGAGGACTTAAAAAAAAAATGCTGGGGTGGCAACGCCTGCTGAACCTTACCGCAATGGGTGAAGCCGGCGTTTGCCTCTGGTTCAGCCCTAAAAGCTTGCCAAAGTCTCCAGAAACCAGTATCAGTTCGAGCGTTCTTGATCTGCTAATGTATTTTATATAGTACTTGTAATATAAAAGCGTGTTGTTTTCGATTAATAAACTACCATTGACCGAGCATCAAGGCCACGATGTGGCACACAAACCTTTGCGACGTTCAAGTTTCACCCAAAAACGCGTTGCACAAACAGGCACACCAAGCATTGTCTGTCTAGCAAAGATGACCACTTTAAAGGTGCTAAGAAGCGTGAGGAAAGCACTTTTTCTTTTGTGCTATCTGGATGCTGTTAATCGATGCCTCTGGTAAGATGGCGGCCTCCGGCTTCACATTTAGGAAAAATTCTCCACTCCAGGATTTTTTTTCTCCTCCTTGGGCGGTGCATGGATGAGGTAGCGAGCGCGCGGACGCGACGACCTCATTCTCTGCTCGAGTGCTCGAACCCACTGCAGGGGGTTGCTAGCGGCGATGCCGCTGCTAGCAGTAGTATTAGTAGAAGAACCCCTACAATATATATATATATATATATATATATATATATATATATATATATATATATATATATATATATATATGCACTGGGTCTTGACTTGCAATGAAGTGCCGGTGGGAGATTTCACTTGTGCATAGTTGAACCATGAGGATTCGTAGCGTGCGCGCTAACTAAATTAATCCGGAACTCGGCACGATCTACGATGAACCTCCCGAGCTTCGCCCACTCATCATCATTCACTGCGTGGGCATGCTGTAATTTTTTCAAATCGCTTATTTTAGCGGATATAAACGTAGAGCACACAGTAGATTTGCTAAATTTAGTCGTTGGTTCGATGTACTTGGTTATCAATTAAAACGTAGTTTATTTGCTGTTATGTGGCTGTAAGAGTTCCAGAAATGCTTGCAACCAGTGATTAAGACATGAAAATTGTGTTGGTAGAACATGCGGGACTTACTTGCACATGTATGATTACACTCACTCCAGTGAAAGAAATAGTTTCCTGTTCCACTTGTGCACCAGGGGAATGTAGCATTAACGCATGTTTTTGTCGTTACGTTGTAGTAGCTGCGAGGGACCGTTCCGTTCGGGCATGTTGCATTAAAATTGGGTGCCTGGCCACATCTGCTTGGGTCTTGATCTGAGATGAAAACGATCAGCTTATTGCCTGCCACCATTTTCTGTTTACCAGCAGCACTGCACAAGGAATGATCACATGAATAATAAAGAGTTGCATCTAATGCTGAACTGTACGTTCATTAATAAACAAGGAGCAGCATCGTTTAGGTCGTATTCTTATTTATTTTGTATTTATTTAAACATACTGCGGTCTTTCGACCAAGCAGGGGGGCATAATAAACAGTAATTCAACATGTAACTTCAGTAAAAGAAAGTTCAAGCAATCAAACCATAAAGCAGTAGAACACACAATAACGAACAAAGTAAAATGTCAGCAAGATAATACAAATTGCGAATAGACAATTTCAATCAGTTGGAATCTAGACAGTTTCGAGAGCTTGTGTTATATGTTTAAAAACAGAAGGATACATAGTTATTAAAATCAGGATTATCATTAACAGAGAACGCGATAGATAGGGTGCGACTCCAGCGCCAATTGCACCATTCCGATACACGCGTAAAGACCTGCGGCAAACTCCGCCAAACACGGAAAAGCGACCGAATTTGCGTCACGTGGCGCCATGGCGGCTTCAGACGATTTGTTTTCCTTTTTTTAAGAATGCAAAAGTTCGCGCTCCGCATAACGCCCGGCGGCGCTCCCTGCACAACACTGAAGGGCTCGGCGTTTCCGAGACCTTCGACAGTGGCCGGTCCGCGTGCGTGGAACCTCGCGGCTGTCGTCATTGCTCACGGCCAGGTGAGTGGGCCGAGCGCCGTGGCGCCTTGTATCTAGCTGAGGTGCAAAAGGACGAAAATGAGGCCGATGGCGCTGCGATCTAACTAGTTACCATAGTGCGGTGTGCGCGGTGCCAGTTTCCTACTGACTGAAAGTATACTCTCTGCAGCAATTTCACCAGGCGGACGTTTCAGTTTGGAACTCGCAATGTGTTTTTAGGCTTATGATAATCGCCGATGACTCGACAAAGCTGATGCGAACAGCTAGTGTTCCACTTGGAATAAAAATCTGTTTGGAATGGGCTGTGGCGACACGTGGCAACATTGACTGGAAAGCACATCCTGAAAATATTTTCCGCTATCTTCGTGAGCATCGGCGCTGTGAAAGTAGCGGCACCGATGTTTCGCAGTTTTGCAGAAAAAAAAAAAACATACGCCGTGAAGCCGCTGTCGCCATTATGCCGTATTGTAGTGCTCCATAGCTATACAAGAGCGCTTTACCATTTAATAACTTGCGTCGATCTTCACTCCTTGTACCAAGACATCTGGTGTACCGCTCAGCTGAAAAAACGCTAATGTAATCCTAATACGCAAGAAACGTGACATAAAAGATTTAAAGCATCGCAGACCAATTAGCCTACTCCCAGTAATATACAAGCTATTTACGAAAGTATTTTCTGCGACGATAAGAGAAACACTCGACTTCAACCAACCAAGAGAACAAGCTGGTTTCAGAAAAGGTTGCTCAGCGATGGACCACAGTCGTGCTATGAACCTAACAACTGAGAAGTTCGCTGAATATAACAAACCTCCTTATACGTCCTTCATAGACAACGAGGAAGCATTTGATTCCATAGAAATGCAAGCAGCTATAGAAGCTCTGCGTCGACAAGGTGTACCTGGCGTATACGTGCAAACCACATTGTCGCAGGCGCCTCATTCGTTCGATTTGGTAAGTGCACTGTACCAAAGCCAGGAACTGATTCTGACCGTCTCGCATGACCGCGCGATAGCGCGCGGTGCCAAGGAACATTTATCTAAAACTACAATTTCGGAAAGTAAGACCCTCAGATAACAGTTCAAATGGCGGCAGAGCGAGCGGATGATCCGTCTGGATTCAGCGGTGCGGAGGTCTGCGACACCGCTTCATGGAGCGCAGTGATAGCTGCCACATATGGAGCCAATCTTCGCTACTTGTGTTCAGCGCGTCGCCTTAATTCTTACGGCATCGGGGCGCTTGCTGCGCTGTTTTGGCCTGCTTGTATCGGAGTGTTCTTCTGACACGCTCATCTCGTGATTGCTTACACGTGATACGAGTGCGACGAGTGCATTGTTGGGTCGAAACGACGATGCTGAGCGGCTTTCGTTTCTGTAAGTAATGCGCTTTCCGCTACCCTGCGGTTCACTTGGATCCCGCATAAGGAGGCGGCACCGTACGGCGGTGCACAAGTTTGGATGTCGCTTAATGAAACTCTGTAGTGAAACAGCGATAGGCTGAACGCGCTGCCGATCAGATAACTATCTTTTCTCATCGTGATAGGGCTTTGCCGCGCAGGCGTGTTCAGCAGTGACTGTTATCACGCCTTTTATCTTTTGTGGCGCTTACCTGTGAAGGCGTTGTGGCTCTGGTGCTGAACCCGGAATTATTGATCATCCTGTCTCTATACTTATGAAACAGTTTAGTGCTTTCTAGGTGTCTGAACAACCGGACAACACGAGTAAGGCAACACAAGCCAACTGGCCCAAAATTCTATTCTTATAAATATGTTTATTGCTTAGGCGGTTTCAGCATCAAGGTAATTTTGAAATTTCGGCTTCAGACGTTGATTTATTTTTGGGGTTTTACGGCCCAAAAGCACGATATGATCGTTCTTCAACGTGCACTGACATCGCACAGTACGCGGGCCTCAGCATCTCGCCTCAATAAAAATACAGCCATCGCGGCCGGAATTCGATCCCAGAACCTTTGCATCATCAGGCGAGTGCCATAGCCACTAGACCACCGTGGCGGGGTCAGCTTCAGAAATTGGTTGGGACAGTCGTAGTACAGCGATCTTGTTGGTCTTCTTTTGTGAGCGTAGATTGAAAGTTTGGTTCGGCACTCAATTATTTTACTGTAATTGAGATCGCATGCTCCATACTCCTGAAAAGTAAACTGTATCCTTTCCGAATATTAATTTAGTTTCCTCCACGTTGGTCCGAAGCGGAGTTATGCCTGCACTAAACAGCTTCAAACTGCAATTTTTTCTTAGCCAAACTGCTGCAAATTGCAATTTCTTCTGCGCCAAACAACTAAAGAATACAATTTTACATGCTCGGAATATTGCTCCAGGATGACTTTGGGCAGTCTCACCCCTTAATGTCACAAGATGAAGCAACGTTCTCACAAAAACGCCAGCTTTTTGTTAATTTTGAATATGATTACAAAACTAACATCATTGCTCTTTAGACGACTTTTTACTTTTCTTATCACAGCACAGTACGAGAACGCATTAAGCATAAATGTAACGCAATTTTTAAGTAGAAAGCACTTCTTGGCAAAGTTAAGCCACTTTGATCATACTAGGTTATCCACCTGCCTGCGTATTGGTGCCTTCCTGTCGTCTCACTTGATTGTTATACACCAAAATTGGAATGGTAGTATACTAATGCATGAAGAACATGGAGGACTATTTCCAGCATCACAGGACGTGATATCCTTCCAATGTACGTCTCGATTAACTATAACACGGTTGCATGTGGCTCATACCCGCCTTGCTGGGTATGCTCTACAGGTGATAAAAAGTTAAAATTGCGTCAAGCGGACATTTAGCATAGCATGAAAGCACCCTTTGCGTTAAACAAGTATAAGACAGCTGTTGTAGCTTGTGATTGAAATGGGGACATGCCGAGCAGCGAGGCGCATGAAAGCGCGGTGTAATGATAAGGCAACCAATGACGTGGAAAGTGGATCAGAACTGAACCCTCCTACCCCCTTCGAGGCAGTTGCCACGCGTAGTTGTAGCGTGTTAAGTGCATGCGGAACCGCTCTCACAGTAACTGTAAGAAACAATACATATGTAGTGCTATCACACAGCCTATTTTTGTCCAGATTTGCTCGACCCGTAAACATACCTCAAAAAACGACGCTTATGATAAGCATATCAGCGCACCGTAGCGCGTAGTTCTTTTCGAGTAGGTACTCGCACGGAAATAAACTTTTTGGTGGTTCGCGCACTCCAGCACTACTGTTGATGGTTTTAAAATAAATGCAAAATTTTAAAATCTCGTTGCCCAGAACGTCAAGATTCAGAATCGCAGCGACTTGGGCTTGTTGGTTGCACGTCGCGAATGTTTCGTAGCGCAGTAAACACGGACACAAAGAAGCACAAGAGACGGCATACGAGCGCTAACCACCAGCATAAGTCCATCGAACACCATATCTGCTTTATACAGTGCTCATTACCGTGAGACATGCGCACAACTTTTTCTTAGATGCTACAACTATTTGTCTGACAGATGTGCAGGGAGTGCTGACACAGGTTGCACCTAATGAAGATATTTTTTCGGCCTCCATAATTTGAAGTAAGCAATGTGCAATGTTGTTAGGGCTATAATTGATTCATAGGATCAGCACACAAGTTTTAACTGCGCGACGAAGACAGACACGTTGAAACACACACGCACACACTGACCGCCGACTTCCAACTATGTGTATTCATGAAGAACATTTATACAGGAAGGCAAGGGGCAGTCGGACAGCTGCGTAAAGGTCGCGTGATCAAGTGCGCGTTACAAGCCCGAAAGGGTCCTGATGTGTCCATCTAAGGAATCTATTTCCCTTCTTGATAATGATAATGTTGGTCATCTAACGCAAGTATCAGTTCTCTGTGCAATGAAAAAAAAACATCGATAATCTCCCTTTCAGTTCTTGTTTTTGCCTTTGAAAGGTACTTTTTTTTTTAGCTGAGGAAAACAGCTCATGATGTCGCAGTTTTTTCAGTGTAAAGCAAGCTAGGTTACTGCCCGCGCCGGTGCCCAATGATCGCTCGTGTTCCTGCGCGCGTTCAATGAAGCAGCGGCCAGTTTGACGTACACATCACCGGCCACACGACAAAGGATTTTCATATATTACCTTTGAGATGCATTCATGGGCTTATTCAGATGATTCTTCAGTCAGCAGAGGGCACGCATTTTTAAGTTCGCGTGGCACTGAGAAGATGACGTGTATTCCGTGTCTTTCGGCTACCTTCCTGATCTTGTGGGATACGCAGTGGAAATGCAGCATAGGCAAGGGTGGCTTTTCCGACGAGTGTTGCCCTTTACTTTCTGAAGATTTTAGTCTTTGAAGCAGGCTTTCAGAAGCGCTGCGAATTATGTGATATAGGTATCCAGCGCATATAGACGCTCAACCTGACAGTTGAAACTGGCCAAGACCATGTGTGTGCAGGATTCCTGTATGGCTAAGAGAAAACTAGACATAATGATGTTTCGTTTGAGAAGTTTGGAGTGTGCACACTTGAACGCAACAGACTTTTGTGTTTCTACTGCTCTGCGGTGTCTCCGTCGCGCAGTTAATACTTGTTGGCTCCATAATGTCACGGGAAAATTTGAAAGAGCATGCGCGCAATGTAAACAAAACGGTTCGTGATACTTGGCGGTCAATGCAATTCAGTTCCTGTATGTGAACCCCTTTTTGCGCAGTGCATTCAATAGGAGCTGCGGGACAATGCCCTCCGCGACGGACCTCCGGAGGTCCTACGAGCCATGATTGACACACCGGGCTCGAAAAATCGCAGGAAGCATCCTAGGGACCCCGGAATAGGGGCTCCTCCCATGCTGCTCGCTCAGCTCTTTGATAATAATAAAGGTGTTTCACTCTCTCTCTCTTCTAAGCAGGAATTGCGATAAACTCGTCCGTGAGATTACGGAGGTGGAAAAGATATCTTCATTAGGAGCAGCTTGTGTCAGCGCTCTTTGTACATCTGTCAGAGAGAGAGAGAGAGAGAGATGTCGATCTAAGAAAGTGTTGTGCGCATATGTCACGGTAATGAGCACAACGTAAAACACGTGTGATATCCAATGAACTCCTGTTGGTAGCTAGCGCTCGTATGTTATCTGTTGTGTGTCTTTGTGTTCGTGTTTATTGCGCTACAAAACGTTCCCGGGCTATGATTGTTTACTTTTCAGATATAATTTACCGAAAATGCGTAAGATCTTATGCAATATGAGAATCGGCAAGGAAGGGTTCAGTGAGGAAATTGCTTGTGATGAATTATTTGACACAGGCAAAAAAGAGCCAGGCCTGCGCGGAACCGCAAGAGAGTGGCAGCGTAGGCTAGGGGACCGATGTTCTTAGAGGCCATTTTAAACGCTTGGGGAAATAATACTGCAACTAGAGGTGGTAGGTATCCCCTGCGCCATAACTCTCATCATTTCGCCAAGTAGGGAAGTACCCACAACGCCATAATTACTGCGGCACTGTAATGTGCGAATCTGTATAACTGAACATTTTAGAGAGTCTCTTGGCATCGTTTTCCCGAGAACGAACCGAACTCTCGGCCCGGCGTCGATGGCGAGCTGCGGTTTGGGCTTCTCTCTGCGCAGCTGTCTGTTGTGCCCTACGTTGCCTTGCTGCAGCCGCGCGCGTAGCTCTGCGATTCGCTTCTTCAGCAGCGGTCCGCACCTTACGAGGAGGCGCCATCAGGTATATCGAAGAGCCAAGTCAAGTTGCTGTCGGAGCTGCGCACGTCGCCTGCCGCATGTCGCATGGCACGATACGGCACGATAAAGGGCAGCGGTTCGTAATAATGACGGCGTTAAAGTTGAAGAAGATTGTTTCATAATGATGAGGTAGATGATGCCTCTGTAATGGGTGCAGAGCGACGAAGCATGCACCCCTGTGTACTTTGAAATTATTCCTCGAACTCGTTATGTAATCCACCGTTCCGCGACGTATAGTGGCGTATTATTCTGCCACGTAACAGTACATTTGTTAATGCGATTCCTCGGCTGACGTTATACCTGTTTAGGTATTTTAGCGATGATTTTTAAAGCACAGGCGTAGCTCAGTGGTAGAATGCTCGACTGCCACGCAGAGGGTGTGTTCAAGTTCACGCAGAGGACGAGTTGGAATACTCCTCGGTCCTGGTTATTTTTTTTTATCTAAAATTTGCGCGATAGTGGTTACGGACACCGGCGGCGGCGACAACTACGGCGCAAAAACGGCCCTTGTTGTGATCTCATAACAGCTTACGCTGTAAAAAAGAAAAAAAAATGTTACGAGTACGATCAACTTCTTCGCGCAAATCAGTTCTCGTGTGCGTAACGTGGGCTTGACAAGCGTACGAGTATACGATCAACTTCTTCGCGCAAATCAGTTCTCGTGTGCGTAACGTGGGCTTGACAAGCGTCTTAATTAACAGCACTGTGGCCACTAAAGGGCAGCTGACATACGAGTGCACAGAAGTCTCTTCCGTCGAAGAGAAATGTGGGCCATCCTGCGCTGCTGGGTAAATCATAGGCTTCGTTCATCGGAATATTCTTATAAGGTCGAGCAAACGTGGATAAAAGCACGGTGAGTGGCAGCATTATATACAGGAGCGCTTAACACACACTACAACCGCAGCTGAAGTCAGACGCTCACAGTCGTAATTGCTCACGCAATGGATTGATTTTGGATAGGGAGGGCGTGGGAACAGCCGCCGCGGATGAGCGGCAGCCTGTCTGCTTGGCACATCGGTGGCGCAATCGCAATTCCTAGCCCACCGCTGCGCGCTTGGAAGCCTTTAGTCATTACAGCACGCTTGTCTGCGTCCACCTGCTTGTTTTGTCTGCAGTTCAAGTGCATCTACAACAAACTGTATGTCTGTGTCTTGTTTAAACCACAGAAGTAAGTAACTTCAAAGTAACTTCTCATAAAAATTTTAATGTGTATTTTTGTTGGGGCCAGCCATGGTGGTGTAGTGGCTATGGTACTTGGCTGCTGATCCCAAGGTCGCGGGATAGAATCCCGGCCGCGGCGGCGGCATTTCGATGGAGGCGAAATGTGGAGGCCCGTGTGCTATGCGATGTCAGTGCACGTTAAAGAACCCCAGGTGGTCGAAATTTTCGGAGGCCTCCACTAGGGCGTCTCTCATAAGGGAATCGTCGTTTTGGGACGTAAAACCCCATAAATCACTACTGTTTATGGTTCTTGATTGACATAGCCTCTACTGCGCACTTTCAATCCTCTGTGGCGCCGACATGCGTACCTCCGGCCGAGTTCCGCAGGCATGATCCACTCGTGACCGTGTTATAGTTAACCATGTCGTGCATGACCATTATATGATTGATTGAATGATGGATTTTGGGCTTTAACGCTGCAGAATCACGGCCTGGTTATGAGGGATGCCATAGTGGAGGGCTCCGCAAATTTCGACCACCTGGGATTCTTTAACGTGCAGTCGTGCACTGACATCGCACTTTACACGGGCCTCAACATTTTTTCTCCATCGAAATGTAGCCGCTGCGGCTCGTTTGTGGCTTCAAGGCCCACCACTCATGTACATCATACATTCATATCCCTACCACCCAAATGTTGGTGTATAGCAAGCTGCGAGACGACTAGAAAAGCTCCGACACATGGATGGGCAAAGAGACAGATATGTTCGCGAGTGCTTCGCAATAAAGAAACTGGCACTTTTAAATGATTAATATGAGCTACATTCCAAAAAGACAATTGAGTACGACAGGACCGCGCTACAGAGAATAGCGCAGTGCTAGAGTCAAATATTATTGTCATTATGATAGGTGATGTAGATACCCTCCCAAGTACGGACAAGTGGAAATGCTTACAATCATTCGTCATTGGGCCAGTCATATACGTTGCTCCTATACCTGCAAAGTAATGTTAAACATAGTGATCACTGATTGAGTTCTTCTCCAACACGAGTTCATTATTTGATATTTAGGGGTTTTACTACCTATTATAGAAATACTAGTTTAACGTAATCTGCTATTTAAGCAACGTCAAACGATTGTTTGAATAAATATTGGTAATAATTGTGGAAATTTAAATATAAACTGGTAACTGCAGCGCGAGAAGACTTTACAAATTTTTTTTCAATATTGTCTGAATTAGACATCTTATTTTGTTTGTCTAACCTAATGCCGTTTTTTTAAGTTCACACATATATCGGCGGCACAGCAACTTGCTTAGCTTTTGTGGACGTTTGTGAACATTTCCTTGATGTGCAAGACAAATGAGGCCGTATTCAGAAAGCTTTTTCTGTGGAAGTGCTTCTTGCCTTTGACGGAAATCCACTGCTGCTATTGACATGCCCAGCACGAGGATTGGCTGAAATGAACAATTCTGAGTAGGAGCGCTTCTTTTGTATAGGAAACCATGGAGAAAGCATTTACATAAAGAATAACCTTTAGCGGGCACTTTATTTCACAAATATTTGTGGGAACAGTATAGGCCACTGCTATGTCGTCGTTATTTTTACATTCTCGGCCACGGTTCGCATGGCATCAAGCCCTCCCTGGAAATACTGTCCCCGCAGTCCACGTAGATAGACTACTTCGCTAAATACTCCAGCATTGCTCCTTTTACCGAACCTCGCCGAACTGCCACTAGGTCGCCTCGGTTAAAGAGACCGACAACTGACTAGAACGTGGGAACGGACCTTCGTGCATTTGAAAAGACTCTGAGTTATAGTGGTGGAATCAAGCACCCTGTCGCGATTTGTATAGGAACTGTGTTGTTAAATTGAGCTTGAAAATCGCGGCAACCAAAACGTGGCGTAGCTCGGTGGTGAAGCCTGCGGGCTGCGCTCTGGAGTCTTTAAATTTCTGTGCGTCACTGGCCGCTGTTCACATGACCGTAACTCGGGCTTAAAATTACAGCAGGTGCATAAAAACGCATCCCGGCCTTGTTGCTTGCTTTCTACGCAGTAAAATGAGTGGACGCTGAGAAGCGGCGCTGCTTTCGCGGCAACTGATTAAGAGTTGAACGCGATATAGATGCTTGGTCCCATTCTCATCGGGCTCTCTTCCGCTTGTCATGCTCTTCAGTCGTCAGGCCTCGTAATTGTCACGACACCACTTGGCAGAAAGTGCGAGTTACTTGCGCGCACTGCGTGGCGTCCCTCTTCGTCTTGCCCCACTTGACCTAGATGCACCATCAGATCCCACCGACGAAGACGGCACCATTATAGTTGAGACTTGAGCCAGTTGGTAATGGTTCTTCATCATGAGGTGGGTGCAGCGCTACACGAAACAGGGTTGGTTGGTTGGTTGGTCTTTGGGTACCTTGGCGCAACCCACTCGGGGGATCGCCCATGAACCGAAAAAGAGATTTGTGTGGGAGAGAACGACTAATAGAAATATAAAAAATGTAGTACAAATTCGATAATAAAATTTAGGTTAAAGGAATAGTTTTCTGCGAAGACTGAAGGTGTATAATTATGAAAAAAGAAGCGAACGCTATGGAGATTGGTTCTCACGTACTGTGATCATGATTAAAAATATATAAAATAAAGGCCTGACCTGATCAACATTGAATTATTTTTGTCTGACGAAGAAAATCGCACACGGTCTTGCAAATGTTCCTGTGACTAAATCCTAGAACAGTCGCACCAAGAGAGAGCACTACCGAAAGAGACAAATTTAAACCCATGTTTCTCAAGGGTACTTCCAGAAACCTTTTCCGTGGGATATTGAATCTTCGACATGATATGAAGGAGTGCTCCAGAGACTCTTCCTCACCACAATGCAGACACAACGGTGACTGAGCCAGACCAGACCTGTACAGGTAGAAGTTCAGTGGGGGGACTCGACATCGTTATTTAGAGATTGAGATTTCTGCTCTTCTAGTTTCGCACCATCTATTTTTCCACGGATAAGCCGAGTGATAAGACAACTAAGAAGACGCAGATGCGCGTCTTCTTTTTTGTCCCTGTTTCATGTAGCGCTGCACACGCCTCAAGATGAAGGCAGGAGGAGATATGCGGGGTGGCCGAGCGCGGAGCGCATTGTTCTCAGGAGCACGGGGTCTCAGGTTCGATTCCCTGGTCTCCGACGGTTCTTTTTCTAATTGTTTGCATGTACCTCGAATTTTCGCTCACGGACAACGCTTATTTTTCGCTCACAACCAACGACGCCGAAACGCACACCGACACCGGAATTTTTGCGAAACGTAAAAAGCTGCTTTTCACCGTATCGCTTGCGCGCGGCGTCTCCCAGACACATGCGCTTTGTCACCGCAGAACCTAGCGCACACTTCCGACGACCGCCGCCCACTGTTTGCAACATGTAATGAGCATGACTCCATAGGCAAACAGCTCTGATAAAAAATGTTTCACGGCGTTTTCCCCGTTGCCGCCACATGATTGGACAGTCCAACCGGTTAGCTTTCCATTAATGAAATAAATTGAAGAGAATGGGTACTTTAAAGATTGGTTGTTGACAAACGTCGACATCCTGTCGCTTGCTCCATTGGCATACGCCGAATATAGTACAATTCCACAGACCCATGTCCTGTTCATACATGCTGTAGTAGTCGCTCATGGTGGTTTATTTACCTTGTGGAACTACAAGACCCTACCCATAGGCAATTTTAACCGTGCCACACCTGCCATGAGAGGTACATGTGAGTCGGCATGCTGCAGGAGCACTGCGTAGCGCCTATTGCAATGGACAACAGTTGTGCCTATAATGCCCAACCTTTGTGGTGCGCACTTTGTACTAACGTAGAAACGGCTGCAACGACACGTAGCTTAGGAGAACGCTTGACAGTGTTCGATGAATTAGCCCCACCACGGTATTCTAGTGGCTATGGCGCTCGGCTCCTGACACTAAAAAAGAATGGATCATGGCAGTTGTATGGGGATAACCTCAACTTTGAGTTTACTAAAGAAGACGTGTTCAGCTTTGTTCGTGTAAAAAATGCCCTTGACCGCCTCTGTGGTACCATTGCTCTGGCTACTGTCAGAAGGCCGAGCGCTATATATAGCCAGGAATGGCCGCCTTTGAAGCACTTGACGACCTTTACCAATTCAAGGTTGCATGATGGACTGTGTCTTACTAAGCCTGAAGAGTTCCACGGATTTGTGCTACCTGCACGATGAAATATCCGCTGCGCCTATTTTTTTTTTAAACTTCATATTAACTGCCTCTTAAGCCTCCGTTGTAGCTTAGCGGTTAAAATGTTGGCACGAAAAGTGTTCGTTATCTCAATATGACTTTTTCTTGAATGAAAGTATTTTGGAATGTTTCTTCTCTATTAACATTATCTGTTGAAGATTGGATGGTCATACAATGAGGTTGCTCTTTTGTGTTGGGTACAACTTAAGTGCAAGGAATTCTGGTACGGCCGCACTACGCGGCATTTGAGCTGCGGTGTCCTTGCTTTTTACAAAGTGCACAAGGCCCTCTCTGCACAAGTCTTCGACATAAAGCGCCGGTATTCTTGTGCAGTCGATTAAAACAACACTGAAAAGCAAAGCGAAAGCGACACGTATGCGCCTAGTACTAAAGAGCAAATGACAACATAAACAGCATATTTCTGCCAGTACACGTATCTCTTCTAATAATAGTGTCAGTTGTTCTCTCCGACTGAATTTCCTGCTCCATCTCTACATCACAATGACATGTTATTCGCCAGGTATAATACTGGAGTTTCATGAGAATGCAAGTTGTGAATGAAAAACCCATTGCGGAAACTGTGCAACGTGTTTTCCCGTTCCCATCATATATATAGTTCCCATTTCATCAAATGTCCCGTAGTAAGAGCTCTTGTGGGATCGAACGCCATTGGCTCTCGTCCGGTGCAGATGAAGTGCTATTTTTGACTCACCCAACAAATGATACTCAAAAGTGTGAATATGATCGCTGAATAAGAATAATTGCTTCGGTTCAAAGTCGCGACTGGATTATGAGGCACGCCGTGGTCGAGCGCTGCGGAAATTTCGACCACCTGGTTATCCTTGGCGTGCCCTGAAAGTGCACAGTACACGGGCCTCTGGCATTATCTGTTCTCACGGCCGGGGTTGAACTGGCGTCTTTCGGATCGGGAGCCGAGCACCGCAAACGCTGTGCCACCAACGTGGCCGAATAAGACCGTTTGAAGGAGAAGAATATAGGTGACTCAAATAGAAATATACTTGCTAAACATAAAATGCAGTTGTGTGCAATCATTACGTAGGAACGGTCGGAAAGATCGGAATGTATACTGCTATTCTGTATATTGCTTGAGTCAACACACGGCAAAGGTCGTCTTCATATGATGTTAGAATTCCATTGGGAAAAACACGGAGCATAGCAGAATAATTACAACATGACTGGAAACCTTCTATGCCGAAAACAGAGGTGGAACAGAGAAATCGAGAGAACACAAGCTTGCCTTAGTCCCCGTTTCGTGATGTGCTATGTGGTTTTGTGTTAATCTGTAGCCTTCGTTGCTAGTACCCGGCGGAGACTTATGTCTGAGTGCACGAAATATTTGCCTCGTGGTTCGACAATATTTTTGTACCGCAGAAACCGTAGCCCCATCAACGCTTGACTACTGAACCTGGATAGGTGCTCCACATCTGAGGTGTGCGGGTTCTCGCTTGTGCTGTCTGCACAATGACAAGGCGTTTTTGAAACCCTCAGTGCACGAAGCTTACTCTGAAAATGGAGCATTTCTTTTAATTGATCAAACCTCAGACTTATACATTTTCGGCTCGGTGCCAGTGCTCGTTCGGTCGCTGTAAAGCGAAGGGACATTACAATGCAGTTCACTACATCTCAGGACTGGCCCACTCTGGTTGCGCGTCCACTTGCACGTGGCGCAGCGACAAAGATGAGTGGTCCATTTCGGTAGCAACAGCAAGTCCATCACTTAGCTTGCGTTACGCGACGAAACTGTCCCACGCGTTGCCGTCCTGTCCGACAGGCAAAATGTCTCGGTGGTCGAAAACATCGTGCAGGATATCCTGACCTCTATTTGCACTTAAAGATCATCGATAGATTCTGGGCGCTGCATCGCCATTCCCACGTGGATATTTATGGCATAACTATTTTTGGTACTCCTTCTGTTCTACGAATTTTCGGAAGGATACGATTTCTATTGTTCGCACAAGAGGCAAAATTATGACAGGATTTGTGCCGTGAGCCCCGCATCACACTGAGTGCAAGACGTACGAGTACTGTGGAATCAATGACTTTATGCAAAAAGCAAAATCAGTATTTAGAAGTATCATACTCACTCATTTGGCTGAATGTATGAATAATTAAACACAGCACCAATATTTTTTGTACTGCCGGAAGCCGAAGCACGCTTTCAACTGTAAGCAGCATTACCTTTACAGAAGGTGAGGACATTCTAATGCAGAAGTAGGCACCGACATGCTATTCCTATTCATGCTACGCACATTTATACCTGTCAGGAAGGAGGTAAGGACAAGGGTTTTTATGTTTTTTTTTCTCTTTTACTGCTGTATTGTCTATACTGCCGGCAGTGCAGTGTAGTCTGAAGAGGATCGCGATCCTTTACATTCTTGATAGCTTACGGCTCGGCTTCCACTCAGCGTGAATGCTGCTAACGACACGTACACGTCTAAAGTGCGAATATGAGCGAGGCATTGTATTAAAATTATAATAGGCATTCTTGTAGTGCCACTTTTTTCTGATCTGCAGGATGCTACTTTTTTCTGTCTGCAGAGATAGTACAATACCTTCAACATCGATTTGATCGATAGTTGTTTCAATAACATTAACAAGCTCGCTGACAGTCCGGCACACATCAACTGTCGATAACCCAGGCTCACTTCGCCATACTCAGCCACACTTGTAACGCGCCCCCGATTTCGTCCGTAGCAAACGCCACGGCGAGCCGACCACGTGGACCGGGGCGACGGAGGAAAACTGCGTCAGCTGGGACAGCCGCTGCGAGAACGCGCGCTTGAACCAACCTGTGGAAAGAGCGCGACTTTCCTTGTAACATTGTTCTGAGGAACGTATAAGGCGGTCCACTTCAGACGGGTCAGCACACATGTGAACTCCTACATTTACTAGGAAGAACAGGCGTGCAAATCGCGTTATGCGTTTAAAGAAGATAAAAGAACCTTTTATCTTCTTAATAGGCGGCCTAATAAGGCTGAGTTGCCTGCGACATTTACTGTGTTTTTATACAAAATACAGCCGTATTTCATGCGCTATTGGGAGGGCTAGAAGAAATAAACGCTTATTTGAAATTTGTACATTAAACTACACATCCTTCGCTTTTGAACATTTCGAGCAGTCAGTGCGATAAACGAGGCCAACGAGCAAGACGGGACACAAGCCACAGTGCTATCTCACACACACACACACACACACATATGTGTGAGTGTGTGATTACATATATATATATAGCCGCGTCACGAGTCCGGTCTTCGTCAGGCATAGAATACATCGGTTGTTGATGGTATTGGTACAAATATATTTACAACATATTTACAGGAGGATAACAGACAAGCAGTCAATATGGTGGTTGTTGCTCGAAGCACACTTCGTATATTTTCACACAGCTAACAGCTTCTTCTTCCTTGGCGCTCTAACACCGTAACATCGACCTCCGGCGGCGAAAGCGCCGTCCCGGCGCTTTTCACAATGGGATGGGCGAGAGGTATGGCTTCAGGCGAGCGACGTGGACGACGTCGGAAGGTGCGGAAGACGTGGTAGGGTCTAGAGGCGCGATTTCATAATTCACGTCTGTTACTTGTCGGAAGACGCGGTAAAGACCGGAGTACTGCGATAACGGCTTTGCAGAGAGTCCAACATGTCGAGAAGGAGACCACAGCAGGACAAGGTCACCCGTTTGATAGTGTGCATCCCGGTGGCAATTGTCCGTAGCGATGCTTCTGGCGCCGCTGTGACTCTCAAAGGCGGCGATGGGCTATCTGGCTTGCCGCTTCAGCTGTAGTGACACCGCGACGAGCATACTCAGTTGATAGCTGGACAGGGATTGGAAGGAGCGTGTCGAAAAGCAAGATGGGCTCTCTGCCGTAGAGGAGATAAAAGGGGGAATAGCCAGCAGTGTCCTGGCGAGATGTGTTTTATAATTGAACGTCACAAAGGGCAGTGCAGCGTCCCAGTCTCGGTGATCGGTCGAAACATACATAGCGAGCATGTCAGTGATGGTGCGGTTCAAACGTTCAGTGAGACCGTTCGTTTGGGGATGGTAGGCCGTAGTAAGCTTGTGTTTTGTGGCGCAAGAGCGAAGCAACTCGTCGATTACTTTTGGCAAAAAGTAACGACCTCGGTCCGTTAGAAGCTGACGAGGGGCGCCGTAGTGAAAGATGACGTCCTGAATTAAAGGCGCAACTGCTCGGGAGAGGCCTCGCGATGGCGTAACGGGTCGAATAATCAGTAGCCACGGCAATCCATCTATTTCCTGTGATGGATAGAGGGAAAGGACCGAGAAGGCCGAGACCAACACGGAAAAATGGCTCTGCCGGTATATCTACGGGCTGAAGGAGCCTGGCAGGGTGTACAGCGGGCTTTTTCCGGCGTTGGCACAACTCGCAGGAAGCGACGTAACGGCGGACGCAGCGGTAGAGACCGGGCCAGAAAATACGTTGTCGCACACGGTCATACGTTCTAGCAACGCCAAGATGGCCTGCTGTGGGAACGTCATGGAGTTGCTGGAGCACGGTGGAGCGAAGATGAGTGGGAACTACAAGTAGTAGTTCCGGTCCCACGGGGAGCATGTTCCGGCGATATAAGATGCCGTCGACGACAACGAACTTGCGAAGCCAACTGCAGAATGCAGGCGGCTGAGGATGTCTCGTATGATGGCAGAATGCAGGCGGCTGATGACGTCTCGTAGAGCCGCGTCACGCCGCTGCTCGTCAGCCATGTTGGCGAAAGCGGAGAGCGAGAAAATGCAAGTTGACTCGTCGTCCGATGCAGTAGTTGATGCGTCGACTGGGTACCGGGACAGGCAGTCGGCGTCTTGATGTAGTCGGCCGGACTTGTATACTATAGCTGTACGTGAATTCCTGGAGACGTAGCCCAGCGACCCAGGCGGCCTGTCGGATCCTTGAGCGTAGACAGCCGGCATAGGGCGTGATGGTCGGTTGTAACTGTGAAAGGTCGTCCATATAAATAAGGGCGGAATTTACTGACTGCCCATACAAGCGCAAGACACTCGCGCTCGGTAATAGAGTAATTACGCTCAGCTGGTGAAAGAAGCCTGCTGGCGTAAGCAATAACTCTATCACGACCTGCTTGACGTTGGGCTAAAACAGCGCCAATTCTGTAGCCACTTGCATCGGTGCGGACCTCAGTAGGGGCGGACGCGCCGAAGTGGGCGAGAACTGGAGGAGTGGTGAGCAACGTATTGAGCCGTGAGAAGGCGAAGGCTTGCTCAGATCCCCAGAAAAACGGAACGTCTTTCTTGAGGAGATCAGTCAGAGGGCGGGCAATGTCAGCGAAGTTCTTCATAAATCGTCGGAAGTAGGAGCATAATCCTACAAAGCTGCGGACGTCCTTGAGGCACGTCGGTACAGGGAAGTCAAGGACAGCTCGAACTTTGTCCGGATCAGGGCGGACGCCAGAAGAGTCAACAAGGTGGCCGAGGATGGTAACTCGGCGGCGTCCGAAGCGGCACTTCGATGAGTTGAGTTGTAGACCAGCCTCACGAAACAGTGAAAGAATGGACGAAAGTCGCTCGAGATGAGTGTCGAAAGTTGGTGAGAATACAATCACGTCGTGCAGGTAACATAGGCAGATGGACCACTTAAAGTTGTGCAGAAGGGTGTCCATCATTCGCTCGTTCGTGGATGGAGCATTGCACAATCCGAACGGCATCACTTTGAACTGGTAGAGGCCGTCAGGTGTAACAAACGCGTTCTTCTCGCGGTCCAAGTCGTCTACGGCGATTTGCCAATAACCGGAGCGCAGATCTATTGAAGAGAAATAGGTCGCGCCGTGGAGGCAGTCGAGAGCATCATCTATGCGCGGGAGCGGATAGACATCTTTCTTGGTGATTTTGTTTAGGTGCCGATAGTCTACACAAAAACTCCAAGTATTGTCCTTCTTAACTAGGACCACAGGTGAAGCCCACGGACTCGAAGAAGGCTCAATAATGCCTTTTGTGAGCATCTTGTCGACCTCTTGTTGAATAACTTGGCGCTCTGATGGTGACACACGGTAAGGCCGCCTGTGAATCGGAGCAGCATCTCCGGTATGTATGCGGTGCTTGACGTGCGATGTTTCACCTAAGGGCCGACCGTCAAAGTCAAATATGTCAGAGTATGCGACAAGCAGAGCACAGAGGTCGTTGACTTGGGAAGGCAAAAGATCCGAGGCAATCATCTTCGTTACGCGGTGTTCCAGTGGAGATTATTGAACTTTGTTCGCACTATGTGGAGCAGAAGAATCGGCAGAGGCCACTTCTGGTAAAAACGGTGATATCTCGCAGTCATGCGATGGCGACAAAGTGGCGAGAGCAATACCTTGAGGTATAACTTGAGGGCTGCGACCGAAGTTCAACAGTGGAAGACATGTCTTGTTCGCCCTTACGGTGACAACAGTGTATGGGAAAGACACGTTGTGCGACAGCAAAACACTACGGCAGGGAGAGACCACATAGTCACCATCCGGCACAGTGGGGCACGGCTCAGCGGCGATGCAGACTAGTGCTTGTGCTGGCAGGCGAACAAATTCGGCAGACGAAAGCTTGCTTTGGACTGTGTCGGGGGCGTCGGCAAAATCAGGCAGGTCCAGCTGTACAACACCGGCTGAGCAATCGATGATGGCTGAATGGTCAGATAAAAAAATCCAGCTCGAGAATGACGTCATGAGGACATTGTTGAAGAACATGGAACAGGACAGAAGTGTGGTGGTCGGCCACGCGCACACGTGCGTTGCACATTCCGAGCACGGCGGGAGTTCCTCCGTTAGCCACGCGTACAAATTGGCACTCGGGTGGCGTTAGGACCTTGTTTAGCCTTGTACGAAGGTTCGAGCTCATAATAGAAATGTGTGCGCCGGTATCAACAAGGGCAGTAACAGGCAGGCCATCCACTTCCACAGCAAGCAGGTTTGGGTCCGTAGTCAGGGTGAGGAGAGGGTTTTCAGGTGTGGGGTCGAATGCAGCGTCACCTCCGGGAGCTGCATTGGTCAGTTTTCCGATAGAGAGCGTCCAGATGGGCGAGGGGATGTGTAGCGACGGGGCATAGGTGAGCGGGAGCGATGGTCGTGATTATGCGGGGAGGGCGAACGGCTGGAGCGTCGGACTGATGCGGTAGCTTCACCGGATAGTCCATTGTCACGAGTTGCGAACTGCATGGGCAGGTTGTCGTCACGCCAATATGCGCCAAACGACCGAGACGAAAAGCCTTGATTGCGACAGTACCGGGAGATATGTCCAACACCATGACAACGGAAGCAGATCGGTTTGTTGTCCGGCGTCCTCCACTGGGCTGGGTCACGATAGCGACGAAAAGTTGCCGGTGTTCGCGAAGGGTATGGCATAGGACTAACAGGTGGCTTCATGAGCGAACACACAGGCTGCAGCCCTACATTAGCAAGCTCCCCCCGCACAACAGTTTGAATTAACGAAATGGTTGGTCGAGGGTCCTCGGAAGGGCGCGTCAGGAAGGATGGCGGGGACGCCGCCTCGATTTCGCGTCGCACAATGCGGACTACGCTGTCGGCAGTAAGCGGCTGACTGGGCGGCGGCTGAACGTCTTCGCAAGATGACGTCGCGGCAGTGTTCGGAAGCCGGACGAATTGCTGGGCGATGCGGCGACTCTTCAATTCTTCGAAACGCCGGCATTCCTTGATAATGTCTCTACGCTTGAGCAGTCTTTGGACACCAGCAGATTGAAAGTGTCGTCTGCAATGCCTTTGAGCACATGGCTCACCTTGCCTCCCTCAGTCATGTTGGCATCGACCTTACGGCAAAGGGCAAGAACGTCATGTATGTATAAGACATGCGATTCGGTTGAGGTTTGCGCCCGGCAGGAGAGATCTTTCGAAGCGGCGCACTGGCGGCTGGCAGATTTGCCAAACAGGTCACGAAGCTTCTCCTTGCAGGCGTCCCAGGTGGTAAGATCTTTTTCGTGAGATCTTCCTCGTGAGACTGAAACCAGACGCCCGCTGTGCCGCAGAGGTAGAAGGCGACATTGGCGAGCATCAATGTGGGGTCCCACCGATATTGCGCTGCAACACGCTCATACTTGGAAATCCGGTCATCAACGTCAACGCCATCGGTACCACAGAAGTTCCCAGGGTCGCGCGGCTGGACAAGCTGTGCCTGACTTGTCGGACTCGCGGTTGGAGCACAGGAGGCAGCGTCTCCTTCCGTTGACATGACGGAGCTACTCAGGACACGTCCACTGCGAAGTTCCGTCTTGCGTCGTACCCGGCACCTCCACCAAAATGGTACAAATATATTTACAACGTATTTACAGGAGGATAACAGCCAAGCAGCCAATATGCATGGTGGTTGTTGCTCGAAGCACACTTCGTCTATTTTCACACAGCTAACAGCTTCTTCTTGCCTGGTGCTCTAACGCCGTAACAGTATTTATACAAATATTGTGTATGACGGAGCGAGGGAGAAGCGGAAGAGAAGAAAGGAGGAAAGTCGACAGAGAGGAGATGAGATGAATGTAGTATATCCGCGTGGCACTGTGGAGGAGTAGTCGTTTAAAAACATCGCGTCCGGTGTGTAGATTGTGGGTGTCGCCCTTTGATGTAAACGATGTTTACACAGTTTACATCAAAGGCAATCGTCGTTTACATCAAAGGGAATCGTTTACATCCAGCGAGATAGCCTGTTTCCACTTCCTGGAAACAGGCTATTCGCGATTCCATCTAAATGCTCGCCACCTAGCGGACGCTTCTGGAACCAGCCCATCTAAGGTCGACCTCGAAACGCGGCATGGTATCGCATTACCGCGGGCTGTAAAACAGCTCTATAGTTCCTTAATCGACGCCATGCCGCCTCTAAGCAGCCCGAAAAAGAAAGAATCCTCATCAAAAGACTTTTGTTGCATGCTTCAGTGCGTGTCATCGCGACGCAAAGACAGGAACACGTCGTTTCATCGGTTCCCCAAAGAAGCAGACGACGCTTCGCGCAGTGCAACATGCATTAGGAACTTGCGGATCGGCAAGAAGGTGACGGGAACTATGCTAGTTTGGTCCCTGCACGTCACTCGCGACGATTTCCTCTTCCCCGGTGAGTATTTATGTCAATTGGGAATTGATGATATAATTGCGACGGATGCATCCATGCGTGAGGATAAAGCGGGAGTGGGCATTTTTTCAGAGACTTCCTCCTGGTCATATACCTTGCGCTTCCCGGATTATACTCCTATATTTGAAGCAGAGCTCTTAGCCATTCTTTTAGCCATTCGCAAACTTCCTGTACAAAATTCGGCAGTTGTTATAGTGACTGATTCGCTTTCGGTATGCACATCCCTCGCTTCAGCTTCTCCTTTCAAGTCTTCTGTTCTAAACACATTCATATCATTAATTCCTCCCCACGTGCGTGAAGTGCGATTGGTGTGGGTGCCGGGCCATCGTGGCATATTTATAAACGAGATGGCTGATGTTCTCGCGCGGTGGTCCCTAGATGGGCCGGTAATGTCCGTGGTGCCTACTACTGCCTTCGTTACTTTGTCGAGATTCCGAAAGTACTCTTTAGTTCAAGATTCTTTAAAAATGAAGTTACCAATTGAAGAATATGGACATCTTTCTTTTGTTTGGGATAATAAGTGGTGTCCCTCTCGTAAACTGGAAGTGGCAATAACAAAATTTCGCTGTCGTATCCCTCCATTGAACTTTTATTTACACAGGTCTGGTCTGGAGCCATCTCCGCTATGCTGTTATTGTCGAGAGCCTGAAAACATTGATCACTTCTTAATTACCTGTCAGCGCTATAGTAGTCAGAGAAAAGGGCATTTCGAAATTTTATTCAGGAATTTAAACATTCCCCTAAATTCTCAGAACATTCTTTCCTTTGGAGCGTCCTCACTAGGTTATAGCAACAGGAACGTCTGCTTAGCCATGTGCAATTTCCTTCGTGACACAAAAAGAATTCATTGCTAATCATCATTCAATCCAAATCTTCGTACCTCGAAATTGCTTCCACTAGTTGATTAAACCTCAAATTATTTTACTATAGTTCATTTCTATTATAAATAGCCTATCTTTTTCTAACATTTCATTCTTACTTACGTTACCGATTCTTTATTCTTCCTTTGTTTTAGCTCATTTTTTTCCCCCTCTTTATATTAACCGCCGGCTTCATGGACAATCCCCCGTAGTGGGCAAGAGCCAAACTTCAAGGAAAAAAGAAAAGAAAAAGAAAAGAAACCTGCGGATCGGCAAGAAGGTGACGGGAACTATGCTAGTTTGGTCCCTGCACGTCACTCGCGGCGATTTCCTCTTCCCCGGTGAGTACACAGATTGTGTGTGCGCGTGTTTATTATCATGCGCACTTTTCGAAGAGCCGGAGTGTAGTTTAGGCAAGCGCGTGAACAAAATAGCGACATCGTTTATACGTGTATATCTGGTAACGTTTTCTGAATGTGTCAATGCTGAACTTGGACCGCGGTAATCTTAATGTTGACGTAATTTTTTTTTGCCCGCATGCATTGTAGTAAGCAGATATAAAAGCGATAGCTTGCCTTGGTTCGCCTTCTTCGTCCCATGCGCGCTCTGCGCCTCGTAATTTGGCGGTTATGGAGGCAATGTGTGATCGTTTAACGTAGCGCGTTTGTATTTCGAGTTTATCTGGTGACAATTGACGATTTATTGTGCTCGTTCCAACTTTTCAGCCCTCGACCTGTTCACCGGGCCTCTAAGTTTGTCTTCCGGCACCGCGCACAGAACTGCACTCTTTTAACACGTTTATAAGTGACGCATTTGTACTCAATGGAGCAACACCGCGCACAGGTGCTTGCATCTTTCGGAGAGGCCTGCTACGCATGAACACGTATCTGCCTTCTTCAACTTCAGGCTCGCTGAAAAGGCTCTCTATCCTTAAGAAAATATGATGCGGGTCTCCGAACAAGTGCGAGTGTTTGAACGCACAGCGCAATTATTTCCGCTGTTTCGCCGCTCCAATCTTTTAGACCGGTTAACATCAGATGTTCGGCAGTAAGAACCCTTTCGCATTCGACGAAGCATCGTGATTCGAACCCGCAATCAAGAAACTTTAGCACAGCGCTGAGCGGAAGCGCTGCCGTGTACCCTGGATATAGAAGCTATCTTTGTTTTTCTCAGCAATGTTGCCAGGTGAACCACTTTTTCTGGAGTTGCGAATAGTAACTCCCATCCTGAAGCAGCTCAAGGATCCGTTGTGTGCAGCAAGTTACCGGCCCAGAACTAACACGCTGAACCTGAAAGTCCTAGGGAGGACTTTTTGACCCATACCAATGCGAGTTTCGGGATAGTTGATCTACTGGTGACCATCTAATTAATATCGAAGCAGTTTTCGATATTCGAGAAAGCTGTATCCACAAATAGTTTTTCCTAGTCTGTGTTCTATGACATGGAAAACACATACGATACCACGTGGAGGTTTGTAATACCCAGGAAGCTCTCACATCTTGGAATACGTGGTAGCACACTGAATGTCATAAAAGCTATCTGCCTAATCGCACATTCCGCGTTCGTGGGAGCAATATTCAAGGTAATCGACCACCTGTGTCGACGACACGCGGTGCACAAGCTTACAATCTGCAGACAGCAAACACACGCTCCTTTTCTACAGTGGTGATTCGCCAGTATGTCATAAATGCGGTGAGCCACTACCCGCGGTTCATGTCCTTTTGGAACCAGCTGCCCTAGAACCTTACAGAAGAAAGCATTTTGGAATGCCATTGCGGCAGCGGCGTCCACTGCATCCTTTCATTTCTTTAGACGACGAACATCCATTTAGTCATGATTCACTGCTCGCACTTTTCAACGGTATACACTGTTTTAATTGTGTATTTCCGCGTAACCTGTACCGTGGCGTCTCAGCAGACTCCGGCTCCGTGGTACTTCAATGGAAAAAAGCACCTTCCTCTCGGTCATCGCACTGGAGGATCTTGGAAGCGATTCGTGCAGCTCGAATGCTCAGGTAGTTTTCACCCAAACTTGAAGAGAAGCTCAGGAGAAGATGGAGGCTTGAATCGATGAACAGATCGCTAAAGACGATGTAGAACAGGGCATGTCGTAGGAGCCAACGTTTCGACAAGTGAACTTGACTTCGTCAGGACGGCGACTGCCTTCTCCAGCTTTCGTTTATGTACGCCATTGCACGCTCTCCCCCGTCCACACAAGGAGAGGAAAAGAGCGGCACATGCGAACAACAAAAATAAATGGGGTGTAGGGGGCAGGGGAAGTTGGGCGACAGGTGTTAGCGTGACTAATATAAATGGCAAGAACCAAAGCTTCCAAATAATCAGCTCGTGGTGCATATCTTGGAAATCCGTTGTGTGCGCAGTGCTAGAAACCCGGATGAAGAAAAAAGAAAAACAACCATAAGCTAAGCACAGGCATTGCAGCCATCGCATGTGTCCCCCCTCCCTCCCCCCCCCCCCCCCACCCGCGCCGCTCCCGCAGTGCATTTCAACGAAAGCTTGTTGCTAAAAATGTAACCACACTGCTTAACGCTTTTCTCCTTGAACTGGATGGGGGATCCGCACCTGGAAGTAGACTTTCGGGAAGAAACGTCGTTAGCTTGTAGATACTTTAACCTTTTGTCGTCTTTGTTAACCCCCCACCGTATCTAAAGGACTCAAGGGTTCCATTTGAAAGGTTTATGCCTGTAGGCTGGAGAGTATTGAACTTGTACATGGGATACGATTCCCCGTATTTTCTGTCCCTCGGCGAGCGAAAGTTTCCCTGAAGTATGTAGAGTTTCAGTTCGTCGAAATTATGACCCGTCATATTAAAATGCTGCGGCGCTGCCTTCGGCAGGCTATTCGCGGTGTCCGCGCGGTGCCCGTTTAATCCAACGTTAATTGGTTGGACAGTTTCGCCGATGTATTGCTTGTGACAGAGTGAACATGCCAACATGTACATAACGTTTGAACTAGCGCAAGTGAAACTTCATTTTAAATGATGGACATAGTCACTTCCCGTGGTTTTAACTTTAAAATCATTTCGAATATGCTTGCAAGTCTTACATCTCGGACGGGAGCAAGTTATTACGCAGCATGTGCGGTGAGGGTTCACTTTGGCATTTCCTAACAGGTCCTTAACGTTTCTATTACGGCAGTTGCTGACTCTTGGTATTTCGGGAAACGCTTTTCTAAGGAGATCGTTGCTTGTTAGTATTGGATAGTATTTGCGAAGAATATTATTTATGTTTGGAAGCACATTGGAGTATTTCGTTATGAATGCTAGCGGCTGGTTGGCTTGCGCTTTAGGGCCCCTTTTGTGCAGTGCTGGTTCGCTATTTAGTTTACACGCGCTAGTGTATGCCTTGTTGAGAGCGTCGTGCGGGTGATTTCGTTCAGCTAAAGTTGCCTTTAAATTTCTGAAGTGGTGAACGTAATCCGCGTCGTTGCTACAAATTCTTCTTATGCGCCTTGCCTGTTCAATAAATATCCCCTGTTTACAGTGTCGCGGGCGATGACTATTATAATCGAGGTATTGCTGGCTATCCGTTGGCTTTTTGTAAGTGTCGTCTTTAGTTTTCTTTTTCGATGAATACTGTCGTGTCCAGGAAATCAATTTTACTAGAAGAGTGGTGCATGAAAAACTTAATGCTGGGATGAATGTTGTTCAAATGCTCAAAAAATGTGCTTAGTGCACTCACACCATGTTCCCAAATAATAAAGATATCGTCTATATAACGGAGGTGGGTGCGAAGTTTTAGCGTAGACGATTCCAAACGTAGTGCTTCTAGTTGCCCATGAAGATATGAAGATATTGGCGTAGGTGGGCGGAAAAGGAGTTCTCATGCTGGTGCCAAAAATTTGCAGGTAGTTGATCGAGTCAAATTCAAAGTAATTGAGTGTAAGGACTAATTTCAGTAATGCGATGTAGTCTTCAGCAGCGTGTGGACGCCTGCCATTATATATTGCATTCGAGAGCGTTTCGATTCTTTCTGCGATAGGTATATTCGTGTAATGGGAGGTGACATCTTATGTTACCAGAATTGCCTAATCGGAGAGTGTTTGAATTTCGTTAATGGACTCTATAATTCGCAGAAAGTGAGATGTATCCCGAATAAAGGGCGGAAGGGTGGGCGGTATGTCACGTAGGTGGTGATTAAGAAACTTCGATAATGGCTCCGTCGGGGTGTTGTTGTTGGATACTATGGGTCTGCCTGGTATTTCACCGGTAATTAGTTTTTCTATGCTAACCTTATGGATCTTAGGAAGAAGATAGAAACGGCCTGCTTGTTTACTATTAGGCATAAAGAAGCGGTACTCGGAGTGTGTGATTAATTCAATGGCTAAAGGATTTGTTATCGTAGGTCGTATCGTGTTGCTGTATTCCTCAGGTGGGTCTGAATGTAATTTTCGGTAATGTGCATTGTTAGTGAGCTGCATGATTGTCTCGTTCTTGTACTTTTATATTGGTCATATTACTATGCTACCACCCTTGTCCGGTGGTTTTATTATGATGTCGTTTCTCTCCGCGAGTTCAACGAGTGTGCCAGTACGGATAACTGCCGCAGCCATGACGGTAAGCGTCTTCAACTGCGCAGTCGCGCCCTTGTAATTTCCCAGGATCTCTTGTGAATGCATTGCAACGGTTGACTGTATGTAACAACTAACATTTCTTCATTATAGCATTTATTATTTCTTATCACTCGCATTATGCTGTGACATTCAACCAATACGTTTACAGTAGGATGGGCTAGTCCATACGGTGGCTTCCTGATAGCAATAAATTTTGCGTTGAAAAGTAATTAGTGGATTTTCCTGGTGGAATTATGTTTAACACAAGACGTTATTTCCTAAGGCATACTTGCGTTTTGATATTCGATATTCAGTTCCAAATTAGAAGCTGGATAATCGTATGCGATTCGTATTCGGAGAATCGGAAAATGTGATATTCGCATACCCCTAAATGAAACATAACAGAGCCCCTCAATTACCCTGCTTCACACGGATAGAGACGCGAAGCCAAATGTGACGGAGATGCAAGAGTGACGAAATGATTATTTACAATGTATTGGCGGAACCGACAAAATGGCTCATGGCACACACGCGCTAGCGTTTCAACAACACTTGTCGTCGTTCTCACTCCGTAGGGCTCCACATTTGTCCTCACTGTAATGCATCGTAACTATATATATATATATATATATATATATATATATATATATATATATATATATATATAATCTTGCTACGGCATCAGACGGGCAATCAAGGTATGAGCCAGGCAAGGGTGGAAGACGACGACGACGATATCCTGTCGAGCGGTTGGACGCCATCTTGCCTCGGCTGTACCAACTACCTAGCGCTCCGCGCTCTCCTGTAAATAAACCGTAACAGTTTTGTGGTGGAAGTGCTGGGTAGGCTGAACACGAAGACGGAGCTGCTGCCGGAGATCCTACGACGAAGCCGACGCCTCGCTGGACTGCCGCCACTGCTGATGTCTCACGACGACAACGACCCGTTACCCCTGTCCTCTCCGGCGCGGTCAGCCGGCGTCTGGAGGCATAAGATGGAGCCACGCTCTTTCTCGGGTAAATCTGGTGAGGACGTCGAACAGTGGCTCACACATTACATGCGTGTGAGCAAGTACAACGGATGGAAGTGTCCGCTAAGTTGGAGAATGTCGTTCTTTTTCTCACGGATACCGCACTTCTGCGGCTCGAGAACCATGGGGATACATTAACAACGTGGGACCGCTTTGTTGCCGACATCACAGAATGCTTCGGAGATTCCACCGCGACGAGGAAACGGGCGGAGCAGACGTTGCTTCAACGTGCACAAGTCCCAGGCGAGACCTGTACGACGTACATAGAGGCGGTCTTGAAGCTGTGTAGGACGGTAAACCCTCTTATGCCCCAGGAAGATAAAGTTGGGCACCTTCTCAATTGGATTGCTGAAGACGTCTATAGCTACGTAATTGGAAAAGAGAGTCTCAGCTCAGTCAACGACCTCATCAAGCAGTGTCGCACGTTTGAAACTTTGAAGCTGCGCCGTATCACTACAAAGTTCGGAAGGTTGCCTAATATTACCACTGTTGCAAGCGTTGACGACAGCCCCGGCTATCAGTTCGTTCTTGTGACCACTATACGGCAGATAGTTCGCGAAGAACTCGAACGGCACATAAAGGAGCAGCGGGTGCCGAACAGCTGGGTCGTCCCAACCAATCCCATGAACGTGCGTTCGCTGTATCCTCGTTGGCTGTCATGCCAGGAGCTCTAAGCTATCCTGCCGATCAGCGGCCGCGGCATCGATGTCATTTTCTCGAAGAAGTGACGCACGACTAGCGCTCTTACGGACCCGTCACCACGCATCGGCAATGTGAAAGTCGTGCTCACTACTATACGCAACAACCCACGTTTGACCGCGAGGCCTACAACCCGAGTCGCACACTGCCGGTCTGTTATAGATGCCACGGGTCACATCTCCCGATTTTGTCGCAGACACCGACAGACAAGATACGACCCACCACCAAGTTGGACTAATTTCAATCGCGGCGTCTATGGCAACCGCTCGCAAAGTGACTTTGGCGCTGCCCGTACCACAGGCTCAGCGCACATAAATGCTTTCGGACAACATAACAGGAGTGCCTCACCAGCTTCAGATCGCAGCCTGACGCCACCAACCCGCCGACAGCGCCGTTCGCCATCACCGCGGCGACGCCTTACATCACCACCGCCGTCGGAAAACTAGCCGACGTGGCCAATGGAGGTGAGGTCGCCGGGCAGCCTGGATCTCTGCAAAATATTCCCCTTGTGAGGGTGAAAAACAAAGTGCATGTCTTCGTCGACAGTACACCTGCAACTGCGTTAGTGGATACGGGTGCTACCGTGTCCGTCATGAGTGCGACGTTCAAAGAGAGGTTGGGACGGAAAGTTATGTTCCCGTGGAAGCGTCTGACCTTTCGTGGTGTCAGTGGAGAGTGCCTTATTCCTCTCGGTATTTGTGTTGCGCGTGTTTTGTTCTGTGGGGAAGATTTTAAAACAGAATTTTTAGTAATACTGCGTTGCACTCAGGATGTCATTCTCAGTATTGACTTTCTTAAGGATTGTGGCGCTTCTGTCAATTGTAGTACGGGTGAAATAAGTCTGGATAGTGCACTTGCCACCCTTGCAGACGCATCTCGGAAAGAGGAAAAGTACTTCGTTGTTTCCGATGATCTGTTGCTACCTCCTTGGTCACTCTCGCGTGTCTGTGGCAAAGCCTCTACTGCCGACCATTCTTCATTTGATGCACAAGTTTTACCGCTAGCTCCGAGCTGCGCCAAGAAGGACGTCCTCATTCCGCGTTGTGTCGTGGGTGTAGTGAAGGGTGCCACGAATCTGTGGGCTTTCAATTGTTCACCTGCCCATGTTGTTCTCCCGCGCAATATGAAACTCGCCACTGTTGAGGAAATGACTTACAGCTCCATTATGGCTTTCAGCGAAGAGGAACAATGTCGAACCTACAACGCCAACCCAGCTGTTTCTGAAAGCACCTCCTACGAATGATAAACAAGTCTCTTCCCTCAGATGAGCGCCAAGCTCTTGCGCGAGTTCTTCTGGCGTATGTGTCTGTGTTCCATTTCGTACAAGGCAAGCCGGCTTGACTTCCTCGTTCTCGTGCTCACCACCGCATTGACACCGGCTCGGCACACCCCATTCGACAAAAGTCTTACCGTGTGTCTTCAGAACAGGTCAAGGACATGCTACAGAAAGGCGTCATTCAGGAGTCTTCAAGTCCGTGGGCAGCACCGGTGATCCTAGTGAAGAAAAAGGATGGATCATGGCGGTTCTGTGTCGATTACAGAAAACTGAATGCTGTCACCAAAAAAGATGCGTATCCGCTTCCTCGGATTGATGATGTTATCGACTGCACCTCACTGGACTTCAGATCAGGTTATTGGCAGGTACCAATGCACCCAGACGACAAAGAGAAAACAGCCTTCGTGACACCTGATGGCCTCTATGAGTTGAATGTCATGCCCTTTGGTCTTTGTAATTCGCCGGCGACGTTCGAACGATTTATGGACACAATCTTTCCGTGGAATGAAATGGGAAATTTGCTTATGCTATCTGGATGCTGTTGTGATTTTTAGAAGCACTTTGAATGAGCATAACCGACGTCTTAGTCTCGTCCTTGATTGTGTCGAGAAAGCCGGTAAGGTATTGGAGTACTCTAAGATATGTCGCTTTGGAGAGACTGGAACGTTGGTACTTGGACATCTATCTAGTCGACAGACTAGATGTTCAAATAATGCCTGACAGTGGGGCGTGGGCTCAGAGGATGGAAGAGCAAGCTCGGAAATGAAGACGAAGAGGTAGAAGAGCGTGGACAGCGAGGTTGGAGGCAGCCATGACAAGTAAATGAAGGTGTTTTTGTGCATATTTGACGTGTGCTTGATGTGTGCGTGACACTTTTGGTGGCAGCGGTGGGATCAACGACATGTACCACCCCAACGACGAGCTGGTGAGCGCAGCTCTTGCGGAGAATTTGGAAAAATATGATCGCCAGTGGGAGGCGCATAAAACTATGACGAGCAGGCAAAAGCCTTCTGTTACAGTCGCGTGTCGTGTTTCCGAGACGCCGAATGACGAAGTATAAAAACAGATAGACTCGTGCGAATAAAGAGTTTCTAGATAAGCAGGAAGTACTTGGCGAGTTTGTGGACAGAGATAACGTCTGCGAAGAAAGTGCGGGGGAAGAGGAAGCGCTTGAGGAGCCGTCTGAGGACCCTGGTGAGAGCTGTGGTCCAGGCACAACTGGTACAGGTTCGCGACGCAGGCGTAGAAGGACGAGAAAATGAAAGGAACCATACGGCCCAGTTACCAGTTCCGTGGGCTCAAGAGCGGCAGCAGCTGCAAGTGTCTTGGAGACGGAGAAGGAAACACCAGTGCCCTGTATAGAGCACGCGGCTTCAGAATTTGGCTGCCCTTCTCAACCGCGCCGGACAACGAATGCCCAGGTCAGGAGCTTCCCAACGATAGCACCCAAAATGGTACCGCCAGAAAGCCGGCGCCCTGCAGTTCATAACGTGCAGCACTCCTACAACTAAGTAATGACCTCTAAGCAGCTCCTGCCATAATTGTCAAACGAAAGGTACAGGCGGATTTTTAGCGACTTGTCCCTTGAGACGTGCCAAAAGAGCCAGTTCTCGCGGTGCACTGCAGCAAAGCCGAAATTCAGACGCCTTGAGTACCTGGTGATGCCAAGAAATTGGCGAATGGTTATGTACAATGGTCAGGCCAAGGTCGTTGAAAAGATCAGCGAGGGCCGATGGTTCGTCGTTCACCACCCGTCCAAACGGAAAACTGACCACCGCAGTTCCGGAGGGAAGAACTGCGCCGCCGTCGAAATCTACAAGCCCTCGATCTCTACCTGCTAACTAAATAATCGTATTCATTGAAGGTGTTGCCGTGCAAGCATTAGTGGATACTGGAGCCGCTGTGTTTGTGTTGAGTGAAGAAATGTGCCGCAAGTTGAAAATTACCATTCCGCTTTCCAACGTCTCCCTGCGAACAGCAACCGCGGATCACCTCAAACCTTCTATGGCGTGCACGGCTCGGCTAATCATTCAGGACGTTTTGTATGTGGTAGAATTCGTCGTCTTGTCACGTTGCTCGCACGACGTTATATTGGGCTGGGACTTCCTCACTACACATCAAGCCGTTGTTGATTGTGCGTGTGCACAACTAGAATTATGAGCGACCATCTGACGTTGGCTCCAGCGATTCCTCTCTTTCTCGTGAAGTCGTCGCGGCAGACACTGACGCCCCACCTTTGTCTTGTGTTCTTGTGCCCATCTCTTGCGCCATGTTCGCCCATCCGAAGCCTCTACTTCACGCAAGAACTTCTTCTTCGCTATGCAGTTCTGACGATTGAAAACTCTTGCGGAAACATTCATGTCGCGAACCCGCTTTCGTCCCCAGCCACTTAATTCCGTGGTGAATGTATAGGCCGACTTGAGGAAATTGATTCTGTTTGCGCCACTAAAATGCCCGACCACACGGCAAGTCTCGCGGTCGCCAGCATTAATGCCGCTACTACGTCGAACTCATCCTCCCTGACATCTTTCTTCCGTCAGTTGATTCGGCGTTGTCTAGTGCTCAGCGGATGAAACTCTTGAAACTCATCGACCGCTATCGAAATTATTTCGACCACAACGCGATATCAGAAGGTCGTGGGTTCGGTTCCCACCGAAGGCAGGTTTGTCTTTTCGTCCACTTTAATTCCTTTCTACTTACCCTAAAATTACAATATCATAATTACGAATTTGAATAACTTCCCCTATGCTTTCCTAGGCTTCAGTGTTTGTTGTGTCATTAACTTATTGATTTGATTTTGTGGGGTTTAACGTCCCAAAACCAGCTCTGTAGTGGAGGTCTCCGGAAATTTCGACCACCTGGGGTTCTTTAACGTGCACTGACAGCACACGGGCCTCAACATTTCGCCTCCATCGAAATGCAGCCGGCACAGTATTCGATCCCGCGACCTTCGGATCAGCAGCCGAGCGCCATAACCACTAGACCACCGTGGCGGGGCAACTTATATATATATATATATATATATATATATATATATTGCCACCGCGTGTAGTGGGTCGAAGACTGGAATGGCGCTAGCCGACGAGAACAAAGAAGACCGCGCGCTTCTTCCCCGCTTGAGAGCCAGCCCCGACGGACGTCCTTTCGCCGAAGCTAGCCCCCCCCCCCCCCCAGCTACCAGCAACCTACAACGCCCTGAAGGCTCGTGACAACTGGTGGAGGTGCTGGGTAACCATATCGGATGTTGCAGACCCTCCAGGGAGTCGCTCCACAAGCCCAGTACTCATCAACACTCCCGTGCACCGAGCCAGCCGCAGAATCAGAGGACTGCCTCTGAAGTCGACGGTACTCTCCCTACCATTTCAACAGGTATGGCCAGCGCTTCCGTCCAAACCATCCAACCGGTGTGGAGAACGCGGCGTCAAACCGCTACACACTGGAAGCCCACGTGTACCGACAACGTTCCGCGGCGCAGTTTTCGAAGACGTCGAAGACTGGTGGTCGACTTTGAGCGCGTGGCCGCCTTGAATCAATGGGACAATCCGGCAAAACTGAGGCACGTCTATTTTTACTTGGAGGACGGAGCGCGCACCTGGTTTCAGAACCGCGAGGAGCAGCTGACGTCATGGCCCGAATTTTGCCGCTGCATCCTGGAGGCTTACATTAGCGCCGATCGGCACGAACGAGCGGAACGAGCATCCAAGCCCGCGTACAGTTGCCAAACGAAACGGTGACTGCATACGTCGAGGACATGACGCGCCTCTTCAGACGAGCTGACCCAAGGATGGCACAGGACAAAAAGTTGCGTCATTTGATGCGCGGAGTCAAGGAGCAGCTCTTCGTGGTCTCGTGAGGAGCCCTCCAAAGACGGTCGCGGAATTCATGGCGGGGGCTGTCACTATGGAAAAAATGCTTCTGCAGCGGGCCAACCTGTACGAACGGCAAGTGAGTAGTATGTCCACCGCTGACATTTTCACTGGAATCGGAAGCAGCACTGACTACCTTCGGGAACTCATCCGTTCCATAGCGCGTGAGGAGTTGCAAAAGTGCGCCGCAACACCTTCGCCCACCGTCAACTCTGTTGCGAACGTCATCAAGGAAGAGCTGCATCAGGTTCTCCGTGAGCAACGCGACGCCACGCCTCGCCAAAACACACCGCAAGCTCCGGCTGACTACCCTCGTGCATCCTACGCAGAGGCCCTGAGCCGTACTGCTTCTCCTCCGCGCAGTTCACTCGTGTACCTCCGACAGTGGCACTCCAGCCGGCACAGTCGATGCCGTACTACGGCACCTTCGTCCATGCCGCCCCTGTCGCCTATCGTTCGGAGCAGGCGGTCCAGTACATCGACGATCGACGAATGCCCCCTCGCAAGTCGGATGTTTGGCGCACCCCTGATCGTCGGCCCCTCTGCTACCACTGTTGCAAAATAAAGACGACGAAGAGGCGGCTAACGCGAGCAGGGACCACGGGCGGGCTCGCGCTATAGTTCCGCCATATTGGTTCGAACGGCCAGACGGTCGGGTCCGGTTCTCTCATTCGATTTTTCGTAATTCTTTGGTGCCGAAACCCCGCCGGTCGTCTGGTCCCTCGACTTCGGCATGGACCAGCTCGGACAAAGCGCGGCCTCGTCCGCGCCGCGATCACCAAAACAATTTCGACCCTCAGCACCCTGCTCGAGGATCCCGCCATCCCGACTGGGACGCTCGAGCACCACCTCGCCGTACTCGAGCAGAAGTATTCGGAGCTCGTAGCCTTCGATGATGACATCCAGGCCACACTCTTCAACACTGACCTGGAAGCCGACATGGCAACATCGTCGATTACCAACAAAAGGTGATTTTCGCATATCCGATGTTCGCCGCGCCACCTAATCGCGTCTGCCAATCCTATCCGTCTGCACGCCAACACGCGAGACAATCGTCGCGCGCTCGCATCTTCGCCGCATCACGCCCCGATTTTCGCATCGCCCGGCCTTTCGATTCCAGCACCGACCTTGTCCTGCGTCGTCCAAACCATGGTGCCTCGCCATGCAGACGTCACCTCTCACGTGCCCGACGCAGTCCCAGAGAAGTTACAGTCCGCGCAGCTCTGTGCAGTGCCACTCAACGGCCACCACGTCCGCACAGCCTGCTGTTTTGACCGCCACGCATGATGCAGTGCTCTCGAACTCTTGCGTGACACGAACCAGTGCAACAACACACGCCTAGGTTTAAGTCTTCGCCACCTACAGTGTCTGCTGCAGTGACGACCACCGTGCCGCCATTGCCCGCCTCTATGTCTCGTGAAGCAAGCCCTCCCTCCATTTCTTCCTTCGCACTTGCGCACAAAGATTCGAGCCGACCTTCGCCGCTTTGCCCCGAAGATCACGAAGGACGGCGAGAAGCAGAAGCGAGCACCACCTTCGTTGACTTTTCTAAATGCAGCGCCAGGTCTCATCATCGACCAGTAAGAGACCGGTTCGATATCGCGGAATGACAAGACGAGCTCAACTAATTCGCTTCGGGAGCAGCGAAGCAAGGGGTCGAAGCGCATCGGAGACTCAAGTTCGGATGGTTCAAAGTGCTCAGTAAAGCAAGGAAGACCACGACCACACGAGCCTCCAGTCGAGAATCTGAGGATTTCAAGCAACGTGAGAGCCACTCATCCAGACACAGCATGCAGCTAGAAGAAGCACCTGCCCAAGACAAGCCTACGCCGCAGCTACACCGCCAGTGGCAACACTTTCCATAGCCGCCCAGCACAACTGCACAAGTAGAACTTTTTGCACCTACAATCCATCGACAAGCGGCCACCAAACTATCGCGACGACTTCGCCTTGAACACGTCGCCTTAGTATGGTGAACACGTCGCCGGAGTATGTTGCAAAATAAAGACGACGAAGAGGCGGCTAACGCGAGCAGGGACCACGGGCGGGCTCGCGCTATAGTTCCGCCATATTCGTTCGAACAGGCCAGACGGTCGGGTCCGGTTTCTCTCATTCGTATTTTTCGTTACAACCACTGCGGCGAAGCTGACCACTTGTACCGTGCCCATACCGCCGCCTTGGACTGCGTGGCTTTTCTGCGTACTCGCCGCCACCTCGATACGGTCAGCGGCCTCGGGACATTGAGGACTACCTTTCTCAGCAGCACCACCAGCCGCCTGCAGGGCGACAGTCGCGCTCACCGTCGCCGAGGCGATTTTCATCGCCGCCGCAGCGGTATCTACCGCGCGGTCACCCAGTCCCCGACGGGAAAACTAACCGAAGCGACCTCTGGGGGCGGGGTCGCTGACGATCGAAATGCTGAAGACCTCCGATGACGCAGAATCGAAAAGCTCCGATCCTCCGGCGCTACTCTTTCACGCGACGACCGGCTTCTCTGAAATACCAGTGACGATTGACGGATACGCGGTTAGTGCATTAGTGGACACCGGTGCAGACTATTCCATTTTGAGCGGGAAAATCGCGACGCAGCTGAAGAAAGTAATCACGCCTTGGCATAATACGCAGATTCGGACGGCGGGTGGCCACGTCGTAAACCCACTGGGCGCCTGCACGATTAGAGTTCAAATTGACAGATATACATTCGTAGCCAACTGCCTGGTCCTTCGCGAATGCTCCCGCGACGGTATTCTTGGAGTGATTCCTGCAGGAGTACGGTGCTGTTATGATCTCCAAGAGCGTCGTATCACATTCTCGGCCAGGCGAGCAATCGACTTCCAGGACGACCAACGGCGTGCCGACGTGCTTCGTGTCACTGCAGAGAGCGTAACGCTTCCTCCACGAACAAGTGTCATGGTCGATGTTACATGCTGTGGCTTGCCCGATGGTGAAGCGGTGGCTGAGACCAACTTGCAGCACCTACTGAAGCAAGGTGTCTGTGTGGCGAGAAGTGTTATACAGCTCCGTGACGGCCGATCGCAATTGCTGGTTACCAACTTTAGCAACGAGCATCGGCACCTCTTCCGGGGCCTTCGATAGCGTTTGCAGACGAAGTAGCGAACGTTAGCGGCTGTTTCACGTCGGAAGTGATCGAGAACGCAGACGAAGCTCTGAGTCACGTCGACATAAAGCCGGGTCTGTCAATGATAACCAGACGTCAGTGCGGAAACTCTTGCTGGAATTTAGGACTGCTGCTTCGCAAGTTCTTCAAAGGTGCGCCAGACTTCCATCACTCGGCATAGGATCATCACGTACGAGGATGCGCGACCGATACACACAGCAGCCTTACCGCGTGTCGGCAAAAGAACGTGAAGCCATACGTACTCAGGTCCGAGAGATTTGATGACGGCGTCATCGAACGTTCCAGCAGCCCGTGGTCGTCTCCGTAGTCCTAGTGAAAAAGAAAGATGGAACGCTACGTTTCTGCGTCGACTATCGGAAGCTTAACAATGTGACTAAAAAGGACATGTACCCGCTGTCACGTATCGATGATTCGTTGGACAGACTACGGCATGCCCGCTATTTTTCTTCTCTCGATCTAAAAAGCGGGTATTGGCAAACGAGGTAGACGAGCGAGACCGCGAGAAAAAAGCCTTCGTAACTCCAGACGGTCTCTACGAATTTCGAGTGCTTCCTTTTGGCTTGTGCTCAGCGCCAGCAACATTCCAGCGCATGATGGACACTGTACTCAGTGGACTGAAGTGGCAGACTTGTCTTGTCTATGGACGATGTCGTAGTTTTTTCTGAAACGTTCGAGCAGCATCTCCCCCGCCTGCGGACTGTGCTAACAGCTATCCAGTCGGCTGATCTTACACTTAAGCCAGAGAAGTGTCACTTTGGCTATGAGGAGCTCAAGTTTCTCGGGCATGTGGTAAGCGCCGAAGGTGTCGGCCTGATCCAGACAAGCTTGCCGCTGTAGCCGCATTTCCCGCTCCTACCGATAAGAAGGCCGTCCGTCGCTTCCTTGGTTTGTGCGCCTACTATCGCAGGTTCATCCACGGCTTTTCGAGGATCGCTGAACCCCTCACACGCCTTACACGTGACGACACGCCTTTTGTCTGGGATAATGAGCAACAGGCTGCCTTTGCTGAACTACGACAGCGAATGCAAACAGCACCCGTTCTCGCTCATTTTGACGATGATGCTGATACAGAGGTGCACACCGACGCCAGTAACATTGGTCTTGGCGCTGTGCTCGTCCAGCGTCAGGATGGTGCCGAAAGAGTCATAGCCTATGCCAGCCGCTCACTATCCCGTGCTGAGGCGAATTATTCGGCTACGGAGAAAGAGTGCCTCGCAGTCGTGTGGGCGATCACCAAGTTTCGCCCCTTTATGGTCGTCCTTTCAAAGTAGTGACGGACCACCATGCGCTTTGTTGGTTGGCAAGCATGCGCGACCCCTCAGGACGACTCGCACGGTGGAGCTTGCGGCTACAAGAATTTGACGTCACCATCGTGTATAAGTCTGGCCGTAAGCACGAGGACGCTGACACATTGTCGCGCGCACCTATGCACCGGTCAGTCGGGAAGCAGAGGACGATGACGATGATGGTTTCCTTGGCGCCATTAGCTCAGCGGACTTGATCAGACGGCAGCGAGACGACGCGGACCTCCGACCGATCATAGACCACCTAGAGGGCCGCGATGCCACCATACCACGTCATCTGTCCCGCTCCATGACGTCTTTCTGTATGCGAGACAACGTATTGTATAAGAAGAACGCCCGTTCGAACAGCCGTGCCTACTCCTCGTAGTGCCAAGGGACATGCGAGACGACGTGCTCTTTGCTTGCCACGACGAGCCCACATCTGGCCATTAGGCTTCTCGCGAACACTCGCCAGAGTGAGTGAGATGTATTATTGGCCTGGGCTTTCGGCCAGCGTCAAAGACTACGTAAAAAGCTGTCGTGAATGCCAGCGCCGAAAGACACCTTCCCTTAAGCCGGCTGGCTTGCTTCAGCCAATGAACCTCCTCGCACACCCTTCGACCAAGTGGGCATGGACATTCTCGGACCATTTCCTTTGTCTGCCGATGGAAACAAATGGGTAATCGTCGCTACTGATTATTTAACGCGCTATGCCGAGACCCAGGCAATACCACGAGCTACGGCTTCTGAAGTAGCGCAATTCTTCATGCGCCACATCGTACTGCGGCACGGTGCTCCATCCACTGTGATAACGGACAAGGGGACAGCATTCACAGCGCAGCTTATAGAAGAAGTCTTTGAACTCAGTAACACTAGACATCGCAAGACGACAGCCTACCATCCACAGACCAACGGGCTCACCGAGCGTTTAAACAAGACCGTTACAGACATGATCTCCATGTACATCGACGTTCAACATAAAACATGGGACCGGATCTTGCCTTACGTGACCTTCGCGTATAACAGCGCAGCGTAAGAGACGACGCGATTTACACCATTTCGCCTTCTTTACGGTCGGGAAGTGCGGACTATGCTGGACGCTATGCTGCCATGTCAACACGCTGACCGGCTGACACCTGACGCAGAGGAATTTGCAGAGCGTGCCGAGGAAGCTAGGCAGCTCGCACGGCTCCACATCGGTCAGCAGCAGCAAGCTGACGCCCGGCGCTACAACATCGGTCGCCGAGCAGTATCCTACAACCCCGGAGCCCAAGTATGGGTGTGGACCCCCGTGCGTCGCCGCGGTCTCTGTGAGAAGCTACTAAGCCGGTACTTTGGTCCTTATACAGTCCTACGCCGCATCAGCGACGTGAACTACGAAGTGGTCCCGCATAGGACGCCGCAGACACAGACCAGGAACCAAAGCCCACCGAGTTCTGATGTTGTTCATGTTGTGCGCATGAAACCTTACGTTGCGCGTTGTAGCTCTTGCTTCTTTAGTAGTTTCCGTTCGTGTGTTTCGGACTGTGTTGTGGCATCCAGGCAATACTGTTTTTTTTTTTCGCGAAGGGGGATAATGCCACCTGCGTGTAGTGGGTCGAAGACTGGAATGGCGCTAGCTGACGAGAACAAAGAAGACCGCGCGCTTCTTCCCCGCTTGAGAGCCAGCCCCGACGGACGTCTTTTCGCCGAAGCTAGCCCCCCCCCCCCCCCCCCCAGCTACCAGCAACCCTACAACGCCCCTGAAGGCTCGTGACTATATATATATATATATATATATATATATATATATATATATATATATATATATATATATATATGGGCACATCCCCTCGCGTCAATATATATATATATATATATATATTGGGCACATCCCCTCGCGTCAATATATATATATATATATTGACGCGAGGGGATGTGCCCACTACGATTACTTCTTGCCGGCAGCGAGCTACCCACTATGGCCACCCCTCCTGCAGTCCGAAGACGAAGAAGAGCGGAGATCGCGCGAGCGTTCTGATCGAGTTGGACGCCATCATAAAGCAGGACGTGCTATTTTTGCTGAGCGTTGTTGATCACCTTCGTGACAATATATATATATATATATATAATATATATATATATATATATATATATATATATATATTGCCGAAAGGGTAATACCCAATAAAGTAGACGGGGAGGACCTCCTCCGTACCTCAGCGGTGGAGCATCGGGCGCGTTATCCGAAGGTCGGGAGTTCGCTTAACACCGAAGGAAGGTTTGCCTTCTCCTCCACTTTAGTTTGCTTCTACTTTTCATAATTACAATACTGTAATTAAGAGCCAATAATTAAGAACATTAGGTTGCTTCTATATGCATAGAGGTGGGAAGAGATGTATTAGCTAGCAGTTTGGTTATTCGAGTCAGCGCCATGCATGCATGTCAGTATCAACAACCTGGACAATGGCGGGGGGAGGGGGGG
>CM023484.1:85472432-85505590 GCA_013339685.2 Hyalomma asiaticum
TTAAATTGGCGATATCGTCTCAACGGATAAACCATTGGCCAATGCTAAAAATTGGAATTGGATAATATATTCCTTCTAATGCCAAACTCCTACCTTCCAGATATTTAATAGGCTTATTAGAAGATCATTTATGTCAATTGGGAATTGATGATATAATTGCGACGGATGCATCCATGCGTGAGGAGAAAGCGGGAGTGGGCAATTTTTCAGAGACTTCCTCCTGGTCATATACCTTGCGCCTCCCGGATTATACCTATATTTGAAGCAGAGCTCTTAGCCATTCTTTAGCCATTCGCAAACTTCCTGTACAAAATCGGCAGTTTTATAGTGACTGATTCGCTTTCGGTGCACATCCCTCGCTTCAGCTCCTTCAAGTCTTCTGTTCTAAACACATTCATATCATTAATTCCTCCCCACGTGCGTGAAGTGCGATTGGTGTGGGTGCCGGGCCATCGTGGCATATTTATAAACGAGATGGCTGATGTTCTCGCGCGGTGGTCCCTAGATGGGCCGGTAATGTCCGTGGTGCCTACTACTGCCTTCGTTACTTTGTCGAGATTCCGAAGTACTCTTTATTCAAGATTCTTTAAAAATGAAGTTACCAATTGAAGAATATGGACATCTTCTTTTGTTTGGGAATAAGTGGTGTCCTCTCGTAAACTGGAAGTGGCAATAACAAATTTCGCTGTCGTATCCCTCCATTGAACTTTATTTACACAGGTCTGGTCTGGTGCCATCTCCGCTATGCTGTTATTGTCGAGAGCCTGAAAACATTGATCACTTCTTAATTACCTGTCAGCGCTATAGTAGTGAGAGAAAAAGGCATTTCGAAATTTTATTCAGGAATTTAAACATTCCCCTAAATTCTCAGAACATTCTTTCCTTTGGAGCGTCCTCACTAGGTTATAGCAACAGGAACGTCTGCTTAGCATGTGCAATTTCTTCGTGACACAAAAAGAATTCATGCTAATCATCATTCAATCCAATCTTCCTCGAAATTGCTTCCACTAGTGATTAAACCTCAAATATTTTACTATAGTTCATTTATTATAAATAGCCTATCTTTTTCTAACATTTCATTCTTACTTACGTACCGATTCTTATTCTTCTTTGTTTTAGCTCATTTTTTTCCCCTCTTTATATTAACCGCCGGCTTCATGGACAATCCCCCGTAGTGGGCAAGAGCCAAACTTCAGGAAAAAAAAGAAAAGAAAAAGAAAAGAAACCTGCGGATCGGCAAGAAGGTGACGGGAACTATGCTAGTTTGGGCCCTGCACGTCACTCGCGGCGATTTCCTCTTCCCCGGTGAGTACACAGATTGTGTGTGCGCGTGTTTATTATCATGCGCACTTTTCGAAGAGCGGAGTGTAGTTTAGGCAAGCGCGTGAACAAAATAGCGACATCGTTTATACGTGTATATCTGGTAACGTTTTTGAATGTGTCAATGCTGAACTTGGACCGCGGTAATCTTAATGTTGACGTAATTTTTTTTTTGCCCGCATGCATTGTAGTAAGCAGATATGAAAGCGATAGCTTGCCTTGGTTCGCGTTCTTCGTCCCATGCGCGCTCTGCGCCTCGTAATTTGGTGGTTATGGAGGCAATGTGTGATCGTTTAACGTAGCGCGTTTGTATTTCGAGTTCATCTGGTGACAATTGAGGATTTATTGTGCTCGTTCCAACTTTTCAGCCCTCGACCTGTTCACCGGGCCTCTAAGTTTGTCTTCCGGCACCGCGCACAGAACTGCACTCCTTTAACACGTTTATAAGTGACGCATTTGTACTCAATGGAGCAACACCGCGCACAGGTGCTTGCATCTTTCGGAGAGGCCTGATACGCATGAACACGTATCTGCCTTCTTCAACTTCAGGCTCGCTGAAAAGGCTCTCTATCCTTAAGAAAATATGATGCGGGTCTCCGAACAAGTGCGAGTGTTTGAACGCACAGCGCAATTATTTCCGCTGTTTCACCGCTCCAATCTTTTAGACCGGTTAACATCAGATGTTCGGCAGTAAGAACCCTTTCGCATTCGACGAAGCATCGTGATTCGAACCCGCAATCAAGAACTTTAGCACAGCGCTGAGCGGAAGCGCTGCCGTGTACCCTGGATATAGAAGCTATCTTGTTTTTCTCAGCAATGTTGCCAGGTGAACCACTTTTTCTGGAGTTGCGAATAGTAACTCCCATCCTGAAGCAGCTCAAGGATCCGTTGTGTGCAGCAAGTTACCGGCCCAGAACTAACACGCTGAACCTGAAAGTCCTAGGGAGGACTTTTTGACCCCTACCAATGCGAGTTTCGGGATAGTTGATCTGCTGGTGACCATCTAATTAATATCGAAGCAGTTTTCGATATTCGAGAAAGCTGTATCCACAAATAGTTTTTCCTAGTCTGTGTTCTATGACATGGAAAACACATACGATACCACGTGGAGGTTTGTAATACCCAGGAAGCTCTCACATCTTGGAATACGTGGTAGCACACTGAATGTCATAAAAGCTATCTGCCTAATCGCACATTCCGCGTTCGTGGGAGCAATATTCAAGGTAATCGACCACCTGTGTCGACGACACGCGGTGCACAAGCTTACAATCTGCAGACAGCAAACACACGCTCCTTTTCTACAGTGGTGATTCGCCAGTATGTCATAAATGCGGTGAGCCACTACCCGCGGTTCATGTCCTTTTGGAACCAGCTGCCCTAGAACCTTACAGAAGAAAGCATTTTGGAATGCCATTGCGGCAGCGGCGTCCACTGCATCCTTCATTTCTTTAGACGACGAACGTCCATTTAGTCATGATTCACTGCTCGCACTTTTCAACGGTATACACTGTTTTAATTGTGTATTTCCGCGTAACCTGTACCGTGGCGTCTCAGCAGACTCCGGCTCCGTGGTACTTCAATGGAAAAAAGCACCTTCCTCTCGGTCATCGCACTGGAGGATCTTGGAAGCGATTCGTGCAGCTCGAATGCTCAGGTAGTTTTCACCCAAACTTGAAGAGAAGCTCAGGAGAAGATGGAGGCTTGAATCGATGAACAGATCGCTAAAGACGATGTAGAACAGGGCATGTCGTAGGAGCCAACGTTTCGACAAGTGAACTTGACTTCGTCAGGACGGCGACTGCCTTCTCCAGCTTTCGTATATGTACGCCATTGCACGCTCTCCCCCGTCCACACAAGGAGAGGAAAAGAGCGGCACATGCGAACAAAAAAAAATAAATGGGGTGTAGGGGGCAGGGAAGTTGGGCGACAGGTGTTAGCGTGACTAATATAAATGGCAAGAACAAAGCTTCCAAATAATCAGCTCGTTGGTGCATATCTTGGAAATCCGTTGTGTGCGCAGTGCTAGGAACCCGGGATGAAGAAAAAGAAAAACAACCATAAGCTAAGCACAGGCATTGCAGCCATCGCATGTGTCCCCCCTCCCTCCCCCCACCACCCGCGCCGCTCCCGCAGTGCATTTCAACGAAAGCTTGTTGCTAAAAATGTAACTACACTGCTTAACGCTTTTCTCCTTGAAACGGATGGGGGATCCGCCACCTGGAAGTAGACTTTCGGGAAGAAAAAACGTTGTTAGCTTGTAGATACTTTAACCTTTTGTCGTCTTGTAACCCCCCACCGTATCTAAAGGACTCAAGGGTTCCATTTGAAAGGTTTATGCCTGTAGGCTGGAGAGTATTGAACTTGTACATGGGATACGATTCCCCGTATTTTCTGTCCCTCGGCGAGCGAAAGTTTCCCTGAAGTATGTAGAGTTTCAGTTCGTCGAAATTATGACCTGTCATATTAGAATGCTGCGGCACTGCCTTCGGCAGGCTATTCGCGGTGTCCGCGCGGTGCCCGTTTAATCCAACGTTAATTGGTTGGACAGTTTCGCCGATGTATTGCTTGTGACAGAGTGAACATGCCAACATGTAAATAACGTTTGAACTAGCGCAAGTGAAACTTGATTTTAAATGATGGACATAGTCACTTCCCGTGGTTTTAACTTTAAAATCATTTTGAATATGCTTGCAAGTCTTACATCTCGGACGGGAGCAAGTTATTACGCAGCATGTGCGGTGAGGGTTCACTTTGGCATTTCCTAACAGGTCCTTAACGTTTCTATACGGCAGTTGCTGACTCTTGGTATTTCGGGAAACGCTTTTCTAAGGAGATCGTTGCTTGTTAGTATGGATAGTATTTGCGAAGAATATTATTATGTTTGGAAGCACATTGGAGTATTTCGTTATGAATGCTAGCGGCTGGTTGGCTGCGCTTTAGGGCCCCTTTTGTGCAGTGCTGGTTCGCTATTTAGTTTACACGCGCTAGTGTATGCCTTGTTGAGAGCGTCGTGCGGGTGATTTCGTTCAGCCTAAAGTTGCCTTTAAATTTCTTAAGTGGTGAACGTAATCCGCGTCGTTGCTACAAATTCTTCTTATGCGCCTTGCCTGTTCAATAAATATCCCTGTTTACAGTGTCGCGGGCGATGACTATTATAATCGAGGTATGCTGGCTATCCGTTGGCTTTTTGTAAGTGTCGTCTTTAGTTTTCTTTTCGATGAATACTGTCGTGTCCAGGAAATCAATTTTACTAGAACAGTGGTGCATGAAAAACTTAATGCTGGGATGAATGTTGTTCAATGCTCAAAAAATGTGCTTAGTGCACTCACACCATGTTCCCAAATAATAAAGATATCGTCTATATACGGAGGTGGGTGCGAAGTTTTAGCGTAGACGATTCCAAACGTAGTGCTTCTAGTTGCCCATGAAGATATGAAGATATTGGCGTAGGTGGGCGGAAAAGGAGTTCTCATGCTGGTGCCAAAAATTTGCAGGTAGTTGATCGAGTCAAATTCAAAGTAATTGAGTGTAAGGACTAATTTCAGTAATGCGATGTAGTCTTCAGCAGCGTGTGAACGCCTGCCATATATATGGCATTCGAGAGCGTTTCGATTCTTCTGCGATAGGTATATTCGTGGTGATGGGAGGTGACATCTTATGTTACCAGAATTGCCTAATCGGAGAGTGTTTGAATTTCGTTAATGGACTCTATAATTCGCAGAAAGTGAGATGTATCCCGAATAAAGGGCGGAAGGGTGGGCGGTATGTCACGTAGGTGGTGATTAAGAAACTTCGATAATGGCTCCGTCGGGGTGTTTTTGTTGGATACTATGGGCCTGCCCGGTATTTCACCGGTAATTAGTTTATCTATGCTAACCTTATGGATCTTAGGAAGAAGATAGAAACGGCCTGCTTGTTTACTATTAGGCATAAAGAAGCGGTACTCGGAGTGTGTGATTAATTCAATGGCTAAAGGATTTGTTATCGTAGGTCGTATCGTGTTGCTGTATTCCTCAGGTGGGTCTGAATGTAATTTTCGGTAATGTGCATTGTTAGTGAGCTGCATGATTGTCTCGTTCTTGCACTTTTATATTGGCCATATTACTATGCTACCACCCTTGTCCGGTGGTTTTATTATGATGTCGTTTCTCTCCGCGAGTTCAACGAGTGTGCCAGTACGGATGACTGCCGCAGCCATGACGGTAAGCGTCTTCAACTGCGCAGTCGCGCCCTTGTAATTTCCCAGGATCTCTTGTGAATGCATTGCAACGGTTGACTGTATGTAACAACTAACATTTCTTCATTATAGCTTTTATTATTTCTTATCACTCGCATTATGCTGTGACATTCAACCAATACGTTTACAGTAGGATGAGCTAGTCCATACGGTGGCTTCCTGATAGCAATAAATTTTGCGTTGAAAAGTAATTAGTGGATTTTCCTGGTGGAATTATGTTTAACAAAGACATTATTTCCTAAGGCATACTGCGTTTGATATTCGATATTCAGTTCCAAATTAGAAGCTGTATAATCGTATGCGATTCGTATTCGGAGAATCGGAAAATGTGATATTCGCATACCCCTAAATGAAACATAACAGAGCCCCTCAATTACCCTTCTTCACACGGATAGAGACGCGAAGCCAAATGTGACGGAGATGCAAGAGTGACGAAATGATTATTTACAATGTGTTGGCGGAACCGACAAAATGGCTCATGGCACACACGCGCTAGCGTTTCAACAACACTTGTCGTCGTTCTCACTCCGTAGGGCTCCACATTTGTCCTCACTGTAATGCATCGTAACTATATATATTATATATATATATTATATCGATATATATATATATATATTATATATATATAATATATAATATATATATATATATATATATATATATATATCTTATATATATCAGTGGCGGCTGGACTTGCCGCCACTGCTGATGTCTCACGACGACAACGACCCGTTACCCCTGTCCTCTCCGGCGCGGTCAGCCGGCGTCTGGAGGCATAAGATGGAGCCACGCTCTTTCTCGGGTAAATCTGGTGAGGACGTCGAACAGTGGCTCACACATTACATGCGTGTGAGCAAGTACAACGGATGGAAGTGTCCGCTAAGTGGGACCGCTTTGTTGCCGACATCACAGAATGCTTCGGAGATTCCACCGCGACGATGAAACGGGCGGAGCAGACGTTGCTTCAACGTGCACAAGTCCCAGGCGAGACCTGTACGACGTACACAGAGGCGGTCTTGAAGCTGTGTAGGACGGTAAACCCTCTTATGCCCCAGGAAGATAAAGTTGGGCACCTTCTCAATTGGATTGCTGAAGACGTCTATAGCTACGTAATTGGAAAAGAGAGTCTCAGCTCAGTCAACGACCTCATCAAGCAGTGTCGCACGTTTGAAACTTTGAAGCTGCGCCGTATCACTACAAAGTTCGGAAGGTTGCCTAATATTACCACTGTTGCAAGCGTTGACGACAGCTCCGGCTATCAGTTCGTTCTTGTGACCACTATACGGCAGATAGTTCGCGAAGAACTCGAACGGCACATAAAGGAGCAGCGGGTGCCGAACAGCTTGGTCGTCCCAACCAATCCCATGAACGTGCGTTCGCTGTATCCTCGTTGGCTGTCATGCCAGGAGCTCTAAGCTATCCTGCCGATCAGCGACCGCGGCATCGATGTCATTTTCTCGACGAAGTGACGCACGACGAGCGCTCTTACGGACCCGTCACCACGCATCGGCAATGTGAAAGTCGTGCTCACTACTATACGCAACAACCCACGTTTGACCGCGAGGCCTACAACCCGAGTCGCACACTGCCGGTCTGTTATAGATGTGGTGCCACGGGTCACATCTCCCGATTTTGTCGCAGACACCGACAGACAAGATACGACCCACCACCAAGTTGCACTAATTTCTATCGCGGCGTCTATGGCAACCGCTCGCAAAGTGACTTTGGCGCTGCCCGTACCACAGGCTCAGCGCACATAAATGCTTTCGGACAACATAACAGGAGTGCCTCACCAGCTTCAGATCGCAGCCTGACGCCACCAACCCGCCGACAGCGCCGTTCGCCATCACCGCGGCGACGCCTTACATCACCACCGCCGTCGGAAAACTAGCCGACGTGGCCAATGGAGGTGAGGTCGCCGGGCAGCCTGGATCTCTGCAAAATATTCCCCTTGTGAGGGTGAAAAACAAAGTGCATGTCTTCGTCGACAGTACACCTGCAACTGCGTTAGTGGATACGGGTGCTACCGTGTCCGTCATGAGTGCGACGTTCAAAGAGAGGTTGGGACGGAAAGTTATGTTCCCGTGGAAGCGTCTGACCTTTCGTGGTGTCAGTGGAGAGTGCCTTATTCCTCTCGGTATTTGTGTTGCGAGTGTTTTGTTCTGTGGGGAAGATTTTAAAACAATTTTTAGTATTACTGCGTTGCACTCAGGATGTCATTCTCAGTATTGACTTTCTTAAGGATTGTGGCGCTTCTGTCAATTGTAGTACGGGTGAAATAAGTCTGGGTAGTGCACTTGCCACCCTTGCAGACGCATCTCGGAAAGAGGAAAAGTACTTCGTTGTTTCCGATGATCTGTTGCTACCTCCTTGGTCACTCTCGCGTGTCTGTGGCAAAGCCTCTACTGCCGACCATTCTTCATTTGATGCACAAGTTTTACCGCTAGCTCCGAGCTGCGCCAAGAAGGACGTCCTCATTCCGCGTTGTGTCGTGAGTGTAGTGAAGGGTGCCACGAATCTGTGGGCTTTCAATTGTTCACTTGCCCCTGTTGTTCTCCCGCGCAATATGAAACTCGCCACTGTTGAGGAAATGACTTACAGCTCCATTATGGCTTTCAGCGAAGAGGAACAATGTCGAACCTACAACGCCAACCCAGCTGTTTCTGAAAAGCACCTCCTACGAATGATAAACAAGTCTCTTCCCTCAGATGAGCGCCAAGCTCTTGCGCGAGTTCTTCTGGCGTATGTGTCTGTGTTCCATTTCGTACAAGGCAAGCCGGCTTGACTTCCTCGTTCTCGTGCTCACCACCGCATTGACACCGGCTCGGCACACCCCATTCGACAAAAGTCTTACCGTGTGTCTTCAGAACAGGTCAAGGACATGCTACAGAAAGGCGTCATTCAGGAGTCTTCAAGTCCGTGGGCAGCACCGGTGATCCTAGTGAAGAAAAAGGATGGATCATGGCGGTTCTGTGTCGATTACAGAAAACTGAATGCTGTCACCAAAAAAGATGCGTATCCGCTTCCTCGGATTGATGATGTTATCGACTGCACCTCACTGGACTTGAGATCAGGTTATTGGCAGGTACCAATGCACCCAGACGACAAAGAGAAAACAGCCTTCGTGACACCTGATGGCCTCTATGAGTTGAATGTCATGCCCTTTGGTCTTTGTAATGCGCCGGCGACGTTCGAACGATTTATGGACACAATCCTCCGTGGAATGAAATGGGAAATTTGCTTATGCTATCTGGATGCTGTTGTGATTTTTGGAAGCACTTTGAATGAGCATAACCGAAAAGCCGGTATGGTATTGGAGTACTCTAAGATATGTCGCTTTGGAGAGACTGGAACGTTGGTACTTGGACATCTATCTAGTCGACAGACTAGATGTCCAAATAATGCCTGACAGTAGGGCGTGGGCTCAGAGGATGGAAGAGCAAGCTCGGAAATGAAGACGAAGAGGTAGAAGAGCGTGGACAGCGAGGTTGGAGGCAGCCATGACAAGTAAATGAAGGTGTTTTTGTGCATATTTGACGTGTGCTTGATGTGTGCGTGACACTTTTGGTGGCAGCGGTGGGATCGACGACATGTACCACCCCAACGACGAGCTGGTGAGCGCAGCTCTTGCGGAGAATTTGGAAAAATATGATCGCAAGTGGGAGGCGCATAAAACTATGACGAGCAGGCAAAAGCCTTCTGTTACAGTCGCGTGTCGTGTTTCCGAGACGCCGAATGACGAAGTATAAAAACAGATAGACTCGTGCGAATGAGAGTTTCTAGATAAGCAGGAAGTACTTGGCGAGTTTGTGGACAGAGATAACGTCTGCGAAGAAAGTGCGGGGGAAGAGGAAGCGCTTGAGGAGCCGTCTGAGGACCCTGGTGAGAGCTGTGGTCCAGGCACAACTGGTACAGGTTCGCGACGCAGGCGTAGAAGGACGAGAAAATGAAAGGAACCATACGGCCCAGTTACCGGTTCCGTGGGCTCAAGAGCTGCAGCAGCTGCAAGTGTCTTGGAGACGGGGAAGGAAACACCAGTGCCCTGTATAGAGCACGCGGCTTCGGAATTTGGCTGCCCTTCTCAACCGCGCCGGACAACGAATGCCCAGGTCAGGAGCTTCCCAACGATAGCACCCAAAATGGTACCGCCAGAAAGCCGGCGCCCTGCAGTTCATAACGTGCAGCACTCCTACAACTAAGTAATGACCTCTAAGCAGCTCCTGCCATAATTGTCAAACGAAAGGTACAGGCGGATTTTTAGCGACTTGTCCCTTGAGACGTGCCAAAAGAGCCAGTTCTCGCGGTGCACTGCAGCAAAGCCGAAATTCAGACGCCTTGAGTACCTGGTGATGCCAAGAAATTGGCGAATGGTTATGTACAATGGTCAGGCCAAGGTCGTTGAAAAGATCAGCGAGGGCCGATGGTTCGTCGTTCACCACCCGTCCAAACGGAAAACTGACCACCGCAGTTCCGGAGGGAAGAACTGCGCCGCCGTCGAAATCTACAAGCCCTCGATCTCTACCTGCTAACTAAATAATCGTATTCATTGAAGGTGTTGCCGTGCAAGCATTAGTGGATACTGGAGCCGCTGTGTTTGTGTTGAGTGAAGAAATGTGCCGCAAGTTGAAAATTACCATTCCGCTTTCCAACGTCTCCCTGTGAACAGCAACCGCGGATCACCTCAAACCTTCTATGGCGTGCACGGCTCGGCTAATCATTCAGGACGTTTTGTATGTGGTAGAATTCGTCGTCTTGTCACGTTGCTCGCACGACGTTATATTGGGCTGGGACTTCCTCACTACACATCAAGCCGTTGTTGATTGTGCGCGTGCACAACTAGAATTATGAGCGACCATCTGACGTTGGCTCCAGCGATTCCTCTCTTTCTCGTGAAGTCGTCGCGGCAGACACTGACGCCCCGCCTTTGTCTTGTGTTCTTGTGCCCATCTCTTGCGCCATGTTCGCCCATCCGAAGCCTCTACTTCACGCAAGAACTTCCTTCTTCGCTATGCAATTCTGACGATTGAAAACTCTTGCGGAAACATGTCACGAACCCGCTTTCGTCCCCAGCCACTTAATTCCGTGGTGAATGTATAGGCCGACTTGAGGAAATTGATTCTGTTTGCGCCACTAAAATGCCCGACCACACGGCAAGTCTCGCGGTCGCCAGCATTAATGCCGCTACTACGTCGAACTCATCCTCCCTGATATCTTTCTTCCGTCAGTTGATTCGGCGTTGTCTAGTGCTCAGCGGATGAAACTCTTGAAACTCATCGACCGCTATCGAAATTATTTCGACCACAACGCGATATCAGAAGGTCGTGGGTTCGGTTCCCACCGAAGGCAGGTTTGTCTTTTCGTCCACTTTAATTCCTTTCTACTTACCCTAAAATTACAATATCATAATTACGAATTTGAATAACTTCCCCTATGCTTTCCTAGGCTTCAGTGTTTGTTGTTTCATTAACTTATTGATTTGATTTTGTGGGGTTTAACGTCCCAAAACCAGCTCTGATTATGAGAGACGCCGTAGTGGAGGTCTCCGGAAATTTCGACCACCTGGGGTTCTTTAACGTGCACTGACAGCACACGGGCCTCAACATTTCGCCTCCATCGAAATGCAGCCGGCACAGTATTCGATCCCGCGACCTTCGGATCAGCAGCCGAGCGCCATAACCACTAGACCACCGTGGCGGGGCAACTTATATATATATATATATATATATATATATATATATATTGCCACCTGCGTGTAGTGGGTCGAAGACTGGAATGGCGCTAGCCGACGAGAACAAAGAAGACCGCGCGCTTCTTCCCCGCTTGAGAGCCAGCCCCGACGGACGTCCTTTCGCCGAAGCTAGCCCCCCCCCCCCCCCCCAGCTACCAGCAACCCTACAACGCCCCTGAAGGCTCGTGACAACTGGTGGAGGTGCTGGGTAACCATATCGGATGTTGCAGATCCCTCCAGGGAGTCGCTCCACAAGCCCAGTACTCATCAACACTCCCGTGCACCGAGCCAGCCGCAGAATCAGAGGACTGCCTCCTGAAGTCGACGGTACTCTCCCTACCATTTCAACAGGTATGGCCAGCGCTTCCGTCCAAACCATCCAAACCGGTGTGGAGAACGCGGCGTCAAACCGCTACACACTGGAAAGCCCACGTGTACCGACAACGTTCCGCGGCGCAGTTTTCGAAGACGTCGAAGACTGGTTGGTCGACTTTGAGCGCGTGGCCGCCTTGAATCAATGGGACAATCCGGCAAAACTGAGGCACGTCTATTTTTACTTGGAGGACGGAGCGCGCACCTGGTTTCAGAACCGCGAGGAGCAGCTGACGTCATGGCCCGAATTTTGCCGCTGCATCCTGGAGGCTTACATTAGCGCCGATCGGCACGAACGAGCGGAACGAGCAATCCAAGCCCGCGTACAGTTGCCAAACGAAACGGTGACTGCATACGTCGAGGACATGACGCGCCTCTTCAGACGAGCTGACCCAAGGATGGCACAGGACAAAAAGTTGCGTCATTTGATGCGCGGAGTCAAGGAGCAGCTCTTCGCTGGTCTCGTGAGGAGCCCTCCAAAGACGGTCGCGGAATTCCTGGCGGAGGCTGTCACTATGGAAAAAATGCTTCTGCAGCGGTCCAACCTGTACGAACGGCAAGTGAGTAGTATGTCCACCGCTGACATTTTCACTGGAATCGGAAGCAGCACTGACTACCTTCGGGAACTCATCCGTTCCATAGCGCGTGAGGAGTTGCAAAAGTGCGCCGCAACACCTTCGCCCACCGTCAACTCTGTTGCGAACGTCATCAAGGAAGAGCTGCATCAGGTTCTCCGTGAGCAACGCGACGCCACGCCTCGCCAAAACACACCGCAAGCTCCGGCTGACTACCCTCGTGCATCCTACGCAGAGGCCCTGAGCCGTCCTGCTTCTCCTCCGCCGCAGTTCACTCGTGTACCTCCGACAGTGGCACTCCAGCCGGCACAGTCGATGCCGTACTACGGCACCTTCGTCCATGCCGCCCCTGTCGCCTATCGTTCGGAGCAGGCGGTCCAGTACATCGACGATCGACGAATGCCCCCTCGCAAGTCGGATGTTTGGCGCAACCCCTGATCGTCGGCCCCTCTGCTACCACTGTTGCAAAATAAAGACGACGAAGAGGCGGCTAACGCGAGCAGGGACCCACGGGCGGGGCTCGCGCTATAGTTCCGCCATATTGGTTCGAACGGCCAGACGGTCGGGTCCGGTTCTCTCATTCGTATTTTTCGTTTACATTCTTTCTGGTGCCCGAACACCGCCGGTCGTCTGGTCCCTCGACTTCGGCAATGGACCAGCTTCGGACAAAGCGCGGCCTCGTCCGCGCCGCGATCACCAAAACAATTTCGACCCTCAGCACCCTGCTCGAGGATCCCGCCATCCCGACTGGGACGCTCGAGCACCACCTCGCCGTACTCGAGCAGAAGTATTCGGAGCTCGTAGCCTTCGATGATGACATCCAGGCCACACTCTTCAACACTGACCTGGAAGCCGACATGGCAACATCGTTCGATTACCAACAAAAGGTGATTTTCGCCATATCCGATGTTCGCCGCGCCACCTAATCGCGTCTGCCAATCCTATCCGTCTGCACCGCCAACACCGCGAGACAATTCGTCGCGCCGCTCGCATCTTCGCCGCATCACGCCCCGATTTTCGCATCGCCCGGCCTTTCGATTCCAGCACCGACCTTGTCCTGCGTCGTCCAAACCATGGTGCCTCGCCATGCAGACGTCACCTCTCACGTGCCCGACGCAGTCCCAGAGAAGTTACAGTCCGCGCAGCTCTGTGCAGTGCCACTCAACGGCACCACGTCCGCACAGCCTGCTGTTTTGACCGCCACGCATGATGCAGTGCTCTCGAACTCTTGCGTGACACGAACAGTGCAACAACACACGCCTAGGTTTAAGTCTTCGCCACCTACAGTGTCTGCTGCAGTGACGACCACCGTGCCGCCATTGCCCGCCTCTATGTCTCGTGAAGCAGCCCCTCCCTCCATTTCTTCCTTCGCACATTGCGCACAAAGATTCGAGCCGACCTTCGCCGCTTTGCCCCCGAAGATCACGAAGGACGGCGAGAAGCAGAAGCGAGCACCACCTTCGTCTGACTTTTCTAAATGCAGCGCCAGGTCTCACTCATCGACCAGTAAGAGACCTGGTTCGATATCGCGGAATGACAAGACGAGCTCAACTAATTCGCTTCGGGAGCAGCGAAGCAAGGGGTCGAAGCGCATCGGAGACTCAAGTTCGGATGGTTCAAAGCTGCTCAGTAAAGCCAAGGAAGACCACGACCACACCGAGCCTCCAGTCGAGAATCTGAGGATTTCAAGCAACGTGAGAGCCACTTCATCCAGACACAGCATGCAGCTAGAAGAAGCACCTGCCCCTCAAGACAAGCCTACTCCCGCAGCTACACCGCCAGTGGCAACACTTTCCATAGCCGCCCAGCACAACTGCACAAGTAGAACTTTTTGCACCTACAATCCATCGACAAAGCGGCCACCAAACTATCGCGACGACTTCGCCTTGAACACGTCGCCTTAGTATGTTGAACACGTCGCCGGAGTATGTTGCAAAATAAAGACGACGAAGAGGCGGCTAACGCGAGCAGGGACCACGGGCGGGCTCGCGCTATAGTTCCGCCATATTCGTTCGAACAGGCCAGACGGTCGGGTCCGGTTCTCCTCATTCGTATTTTTCGTTACAACCACTGCGGCGAAGCTGACCACTTGTACCGTGCCCATACCGCCGCCTTGGACTGCGTGGCTTTTCTGCGTACTCGCCGCCACCTCGATACGGTCAGCGGCCTCGGGACATTGAGGACTACCTTTCTCAGCAGCACCACCAGCCGCCTGCAGGGCGACAGTCGCGCTCACCGTCGCCGAGGCGATTTTCATCGCCGCCGCAGCGGTATCCTACCGCGCGGTCACCCAGTCCCCGCCGGGAAAACTCACCGAAGCGACCTCTGGGGGCGGGGTCGCTGACGATCGAAATGCTGAAGACCTCCGATTGACGCAGAATCGAAAAGCTCCCGATCCTCCGGCGCCTACTATTTCACGCGACGACCGGCTTTCTCTTGAAATACCAGTGACGATTGACGGATACGCGGTTAGTGCATTAGTGGACACCGGTGCAGACTATTCCATTTTGAGCGGGAAAATCGCGACGCAGCTGAAGAAAGTAATCACGCCTTGGCATAATACGCAGATTCGGACGGCGGGTGGCCACGTCGTAAACCCACTGGGTGCCTGCACGATTAGAGTTCAAATTGACAGATATACATTCGTAGCCAACTGCCTGGTCCTTCGCGAATGCTCCCGCGACGTTATTCTTGGAGTTGATTTCCTGCAGGAGTACGGTGCTGTTATTGATCTCCAAGAGCGTCGTATCACATTCTCGGCCAGGCGAGCAATCGACTTCCAGGACGACCAACGGCGTGCCGACGTGCTTCGTGTCACTGCAGAGAGCGTAACGCTTCCTCCACGAACAAGTGTCATGGTCGATGTTACATGCTGTGGCTTGCCCGATGGTGAAGCGGTGGCTGAGACCAACTTGCAGCACCTACTGAAGCAAGGTGTCTGTGTGGCGAGAAGTGTTATACAGCTCCGTGACGGCCGATCGCAATTGCTGGTTACCAACTTTAGCAACGAGCATCGGCACCTCTTCCGGGGCACTTCGATAGCGTTTGCAGACGAAGTAGCGAACGTTAGCGGCTGTTTCACGTCGGAAGTGATCGAGAACGCAGACGAAGCTCTGAGTCACGTCGACATAAATCCGGGTCTGTCAGTCGATAACCAGACGTCAGTGCGGAAACTCTTGCTGGAATTTAGGACCTGCTTCGCAAGTTCTTCAAAGGTGCGCCAGACTTCCATCACTCGGCATAGGATCATCACGTACGAGGATGCGCGACCGATACACCAGCAGCCTTACGTAACTCCAGACGGTCTCTACGAATTTCGAGTGCTTCCTTTTGGCTTGTGCTCAGCGCCAGCAACATTCCAGCGCATGATGGACACTGTACTCAGTGGACTGAAGTGGCAGACTTGTCTTGTCTATCTGGACGATGTCGTAGTTTTTTCTGAAACGTTCGAGCAGCATCTCCACCGCCTGCGGACTGTGCTAACAGCTATCCAGTCGGCTGATCTTACACTTAAGCCAGAGAAGGGTCACTTTGGCTATGAGGAGCTCAAGTTTCTCGGGCATGTGGTAAGCGCCGAAGGTGTCCGGCCTGATCCAGACAAGCTTGCCGCTGTAGCCGCATTTCCCGCTCCTACCGATAAGAAGGCCGTCCGTCGCTTCCTTGGTTTGTGCGCCTACTATCGCAGGTTCATCCACGGCTTTTCGAGGATCGCTGAACCCCTCACACGCCTTACACGTGACGACACGCCTTTTGTCTGGGATAATGAGCAACAGGCTGCCTTTGCTGAACTAGGACAGCGAATTCAAACAGCACCCGTTCTCGCTCATTTTGACGATGATGCTGATACAGAGGTGCACACCGACGCCAGTAACATTGGTCTTGGCGCTGTGCTCGTCCAGCGTCAGGATGGTGCCGAAAGAGTCATAGCCTATGCCAGCCGCTCACTATCCCGTGCTGAGGCGAATTATTCGGCTACGGAGAAAGAGTGCCTCGCAGTCGTGTGGGCGATCACCAAGTTTCGCCCCCTTTATGGTCGTCCTTTCAAGGTAGTGACGGACCACCATGCGCTTTGTTGGTTGGCAAGCATGCGCGACCCCTCAGGACGACTCGCACGGTGGAGCTTGCGGCTACAAGAATTTGACGTCACCATCGTGTATAAGTCTGGCCGTAAGCACGAGGACGCTGACACATTGTCGCGCGCACCTATGCACCCGGTCAGTCGGGAAGCAGAGGACGATGACGATGATGGTTTCCTTGGCGCCATTAGCTCAGCGGACTTGATCAGACGGCAGCGAGACGACGCGGACCTCCGACCGATCATAGACCACCTAGAGGGCCGCGATGCCACCATACCACGTCATCTGTCCCGCTCCATGACGTCTTTCTGTATGCGAGACAACGTATTGTATAAGAAGAACGCCCGTTCGTACAGCCGTGCCTACCTCCTCGTAGTGCCAAGGGACATGCGAGACGACGTGCTCTTTGCTTGCCACGACGAGCCCACATCTGGCCATTTAGGCTTCTCGCGAACACTCGCCAGAGTGAGTGAGATGTATTATTGGCCTGGGCTTTCGGCCAGCGTCAAAGACTACGTAAAAAGCTGTCGTGAATGCCAGCGCCGAAAGACACCTTCCCTTAAGCCGGCTGGCTTGCTTCAGCCAATTGAACCTCCTCGCACACCCTTCGACCAAGTGGGCATGGACATTCTCGGACCATTTCCTTTGTCTGCCGATGGAAACAAATGGGTAATCGTCGCTACTGATTATTTAACGCGCTATGCCGAGACCCAGGCAATACCACGAGCTACGGCTTCTGAAGTAGCGCAATTCTTCATGCGCCACATCGTACTGCGGCACGGTGCTCCATCCACTGTGATAACGGACAAGGGGACAGCATTCACAGCGCAGCTTATAGAAGAAGTCTTTGAACTCAGTAACACTAGACATCGCAAGACGACAGCCTACCATCCACAGACCAACGGGCTCACCGAGCGTTTAAACAAGACCGTTACAGACATGATCTCCATGTACATCGACGTTCAACATAAAACATGGGACCGGATCTTGCCTTACGTGACCTTCGCGTATAACAGCGCAGCGTAAGAGACGACGCGATTTACACCATTTCGCCTTCTTTACGGTCGGGAAGTGCGGACTATGCTGGACGCTATGCTGCCATATCAACACGCTGAACGGCTGACACCTCACGCAGAGGAATTTGCAGAGCGTGCCGAGGAAGCTAGGCAGCTCGCACGGCTCCACATCGGTCAGCAGCAGCAAGCTGACGCCCGGCGCTACAACATCGGTCGCCGAGCAGTATCCTACAACCCCGGAGCCCAAGTATGGGTGTGGACCCCCGTGCGTCGCCGCGGTCTCTGTGAGAAGCTACTAAGCCGGTACTTTGGTCCTTATACAGTCCTACGCCGCATCAGCGACGTGAACTACGAAGTGGTCCCGCATAGGACGCCGCAGACACAGACCAGGAACCAAAGCCCACCGAGTTCTGACGTTGTTCATGTTGTGCGCATGAAACCTTCGTTGCGCGTTTGTAGCTCTTGCTTCTTTAGTAGTTTCCGTTCGTGTGTTTCGGACTGTGTTGTGGCATCCAGGCAATACTGCTTTTTTTTTTTCGCGAAGGGGGATAATGCCACCTGCGTGTAGTGGGTCGAAGACTGGAATGGCGCTAGCCGACGAGAACAAAGAAGACCCCGCGCTTCTTCCCCGCTTGAGAGCCAGCCCCGACGGACGTCTTTTCGCCGAAGCCTAGCCCCCCCCCCCCCCCCCCAGCTACCAGCGACCCTACAACGCCCCTGAAGGCTCGTGACTATATATATATATATATATATATATATATATATATATATATATATATATATATATATATATATATATATATATATATATATATGAACTACGAAGTGGTCGAAGGTCGGGAGTTCGCTTAACACCGAAGGAAGGTTTGCCTTCTCCTCCACTTTAGTTTGCTTCTACTTTTCATAATTACAATACTGTAATTAAGAGCCAATAATTAAGAACATTAGGTTGCTTCTATATGCATAGAGGTGGGAAGAGATGTATTAGCTAGCAGTTTGGTTATTCGAGTCAGCGCCATGCATGCATGTCAAGTATCAACAACCTGGACAATGGCGGGGGGGGGGGGGGCTACGCGGCGCCGACTCGAACAACCAACCTGCTAGGTGATATATCTCTTTCCACATGCGTTTCGTCTCACTCATTTCTCGAGCGATTCTCACTAGCTACAAATGAATAGCAACTATTTCAAACATGTCATTCATCTGAGCCGTTTGCGCGCAGCTTTTTTCGTACGCAAAAGGCCAGCGGCACCTTGCAGTTAACGGACGCGACAGAAAGCACCTTCATCGGTCATGTTCTATGAGTCAAAGCATACCTCCTGGCGCAGTGCGTACGAAATGCGGAAGATTCATGAAGCGCTGTCCTTGTTCTCCTCTTTGTTAGAGACAATCCATAACAATCCACATGTGGTCCATGAATGAGCAGAGCGCAGTTTTGAAGTCTCAAGTTTGAAGCTTATTTTCTTTTTCTTATAGAGAAAGAGAAGTAAGAGTTTGCCATATTGCCTGATAGATTCGCTTTCGAAGGAAGCTGAAATGCCAAAGACTTGTATATGGGCTTTTTCAATGCACGTCGAAGAACGTGAGGTTGTCAATATCTTCAGAGCTGCCCACTACGTTGTGCGGCAGAACGTCATAGTGGCTTCGCCGCCCGTCAGTTATTATAACATTAAAAGAACCATGATAGCTTGCTCTTCAAGGGTTCCTTTATCGAAAGAGGCAGGCAAATGAGCACATGACATCCGCTCCCGTTTAAACAAACGCGCACATTCAAAACGCTCATAATCCGTTTGCTTCGGACAAAACCCGTGTGTTTCAGTCAGTGGAGCTTGGCGATCACCGTCCAATTAAGCGCTGGTCCCCTCACGCTTGCAAGTTCTTCGGGATACCACCCGCGTGTGGCGCTGTCAGGAACTCACGAATTTGCTTTGTTGCTTGGCGGAGGGAGGATATCACTAATGTTTTTACCATCTTAACAAAGCCCTACCACCCACGATTACGCACTTTATATTACGTTAGAGATCTCTGAATTGCGTGCCGCTTATCTTACAAAGCAACATGATAATGTAGGATCCTAAGTAAACCGACAGAATAGGTTAGCGAAAAAGGCTTCCTTCTTTTTTCCCACGAAAATAACTGTTGCGTGTTTTCGCAGTTCTAACAGAGGATAAAACTGGGCGCCGTCCTGAGCCTGATTGACGTTGTACTGTAAGGCAAAGAGTAACACGTGTTCCTAGCGCTCGTACTATACGAGAACCTACATTTTCTTGCACGTTGTGTCTGAAAAATAAGAGCAACGAAGAGCATAGAGCACTAACGCACAAGTTTTTTTGCTACGACGGTTCGAAGACGCACATTTACGCTGGCAGCAGCGTCGGAAACGCAAGACGGGAATGCAAAATTCTATAACAGCTTTCATCAGCATTAGTGCTGACTTCAACATTTTGCACATGGGGGCACTGAACATTTTAAGCATAAAACTCAAGAAATCTGTGATGTACGCAGATTTTTGTGTAAGGACAATGTGGGCCCTCAGGAGCCGATATCATAAAAGTACTGTCACACATCTGTACAGGTCAGGTCTTTAGTTTCTTATGAGTCCCAAGTCACGCTGGCATCCCCAGGAAGAAAAAAAAGAGACTCAAGGACATTTCCACGCTATGGAAAGCATTAGAACATCGAAGTCGCTGTAAGATACCTACATGCATATTGACAAAAGGAGAGAGAAGAACGTTCACACATATGCTGTAAATTAATAATCGAGGTGATAGTCTTGTTCCTGCACTCGCTTACGCGATCAGTTTTCTTTTTTGTCTGAAAGTGTTGTTTCGAACGATATTTTAAAACAGTTGAAGGGTATGCTGCACTCGCTAACAAAAGTGTACCATCTTAGGGCAGGCGCAGTACAGCCTTTTCCTGATCAAGATCATAGTGACTCCGTGAAACAATAAAATGTCAAAGAAAGTATAGGGGCACGCCGACATTCAACAAATTATTTTCTATGGCTTTCATTGTCACTTGCCTTCATTCTTACTGTATGATGACAATGCATTTTCAAATTATGATTCGGCTGCGTCAGGCCTATTAGACAAAAAAATAATAAAGCACGCATTTAAGCAACTATAAGCCCACAGGCGCTGTTTACTCGCTCATAAACACCGTTAAAAATATTAACGAGTCATTCCAATGATTTTTTTCGCGAGTCCGAAGAACTGAACACAACGAAGTAAGAAATGTTAGAACACAACGAAGTTAGAAAAAACAAGACGCTTAAACGAGCGATGGTCGTTTGGTTTTCTCTCTTGCGATCTGTCAACTGTCGTTCTCTTTAATATGTCCCGCGCAGCTCACTAGGAAAATGCTTTCAAAAGAGCGCAGCATACGACCTTTCCATTCAAATTTCATGCCTTCATTGTCGTTTTGAATAGATGGGGTGAGTTAGCGCACTCAGATATTCTCCAAGCATTAAAAAAAAAATCTCCTCTGCTTCAAATCGTAGCGTCGATCGCACTGCGTCAGATATGCTTAATAATAGTTTTTGGGCTCCACTTCTGATAATTGTTGCAGGTGTAGGAAGAGGAATGCCTGCAGCCGTATCGCCAACGCTGCGCGAGACCGGAGCTAGAGACTTGTGCCGAGCTCTTGTCGAGTCGCTGCCTGCTGTTCTTGGGTGCCGTCAATATCTCGCCTTATATTTTGATGGAGCTGCTGCGGTTTTCCCCACCCTGGAATTAAGAAGCCGCGGGGGACAATGGCGCACTCCCAACAACCGGCCGATACGTTACTCTAGTGGAGTACCAGGTCATGTCGCGCGATATTGCCATCGCCATGTCCCATCGTACCATCGCAGCTTCGTGCCTGGTCCGTATTCGACCACGTACCCTTCGGCACTCACGCCCAGGTACACTGGACAGATGCCAGACGGTCCAGATCGCCGCCCTCCAGATGGCCGCCGCTCGCCATCTCCTCGGCGCCGCTCGCTTTCGCCAATGCGCCGTCGTCTTTCAACGCCAGAACGGGAAAACTAGTCGTCACAGTTGCCGAGGCAAGAACTGCGTCACCCACGAAAAGACCAAGGCCTCTGTTTTCTCCGACGAATGTTATTGATGTGTACGTGGATGGCGTTGCTGCAGTCGCCCTCATTGACACTGGTGCCGCAGTTTCTGTTATTAGTGAAAAACTTTGCCGTTTGCTCAGGAAAGTTACGACGCTGCTGACGCACATATCACTGTGTACTGCCAGCGCTGACCGCATCACGCCTACCGCCGTATGTACTGTTTGAGTCTTGATTGATGTCCTCCTCTACATCGTCGAATTTCTGGTGTTGCTTTCTTGTTCTCACGACCTCATTCTGGGCTGGGACTTCCTATCCGCTAACAAGGCTGTTATTGACTGTTCACGCGCCGAAGTATTACTAGACGCGTTCTGCGACGGCCCGTCCTTTGACGCTTGCGATGCTGCCGACAACTTATTTGTAGCGGAAGACGTCGAAATACCCCCGAACTCTTCTGCCCTTGCCACCGTGTCCTGCAATAATGTTATCGATGGCAGCGCACTTTTCACGCCATCAGCGATCTTCGTGCGTCGCAAGTGTGCCCCGCTCCCTTTTGCCGTTTTGGGTGTTCGTGACAGCTTCAGCAAACTGCTCGTCTCAAACCAGCTATCGTGTCCCCTGATTCTGCTTCGCGGAGAGTGCCTTGGTCGAGCAGCGTGTCGACCCCTTTGCAAGCATCGACATGGCAACTGGTCCCATCGCAACTCACGACGTCGCCGGGGTGACGTGTCAACCGCGCAAGAGCCTACACCGCCCGACGCACTAAACTCAATCGCCGACACACTGACTGCTTCACAACGAGCCAGCTTCTATGCCTTTTGAAGAGGTTCCGTTCTTCTTTTGACGGCCAGAATCTCCCGTTAGGCCTCACGTCGACTATTTGCCACCGCATCGACACTGGATCCAGCGCGCCACTGCGGCAAAGACCATATCGTGTGTCCGCGACAGAACGGCGTGTTATCGATGACCAAGTAGCCGACATGCTCAATTGTGGTGGGATCCAGTCTTACAATAGTCCCTGGGCATCCCCAGTCGTTCTGGTGAAAAACAAAGAGGGCTCCATTCGATTCCTGCGTCGATTATCGTCGTCTTAACAAAATAACTCGTAAGGGTGTTTACCCCTTACCGAGAATTGACGATGCTCTTGACTGCCTCCAAGGCGCCGAGTTCTTCTCTTCGATCGATTTACGAAGCGGCTATTGGCAAGTACCTATGGCTCCAGATGATCAAGCTAAAACGGCCTTTCTCACGTCGGATGGCCTGTAAGAATTTCGCGTCATGCCTTTCGGCCTTTGCAACGCCCCCGCAACTTTCGAGCGGATGATGGACAACCATTTGCGCTGCCTGAAGTGGAAAACATGCCTCTGCTACTTAGACGACGTGGTCATTTTTTCGCCCGATTTTCCCACCCATCTTGTTAGGCTCGAGGAAGTGTTACAGTGCCTTACTGACGCCGGCCTCCAGCTCAACCTTAAAAAATGCCGGTTTGGTGCAAGTCAGCTCACAATCCTTGGCCATGTGGCATCCAAAGACGGCAGTCTACCGGACGCCGCCGAGCTGCGTGCGGTCGCCGATTTTCCTAAGCCCTCCTCCTTAAAAGGACTTCGTAGCTTCCTCGGCCTCTGCTCGTACTTTCGCCGTTTCATTCGCAATTTTGCGTCGATCACAGCCCCCTTGAATCAACTTCTACGAAGCGACTCAAAGAATTACGCCTGGTCGTCCACTTGTGATCATGCTTTCCGAAAACTCCGTCGCCTGCTCGCTACGCCACAGATACTGCGTCACTTCGACCCTACTGCTCCGAACGAAGTACATACCTACGCTAGCGGTGTTGGACTCGGCGCTGTGCTCGCGCAGCGCAAGTCAGAATTCGACGAGTACGTGGTTGCATACGCGAGCCGCACCCTCATAAAAGCGGAAATGAACTATTCTGTTACAGAAGAAGAATGCTTGGCCATAATCTGGGCGCTTGGCAAATTTCGACCATCCCTGTATGGCTGCCCTTTCGACGTTGTCACAGGCCATCACGCGCTTCGGTCGCTGTCCACGCTTAAAGATCAATCCGGCCGCCTAGCTCGCTGGGCCCTGCGCCTACAGGACTTCGACATGCGCGCTGTGTACCGATCTGGCTGCCGGCACACTGATGCCGACGCGCTTTCACGTTCGCCTGTGTCGACCACCAGTTCTGCTTGCTTATCTGCCATGGATGACGTCATTTACTTTCCAGAAGGCTGCGATATGGCTACGGAGCAGAGAAAGGATGCCTGATTTGATTGATTTGTGGGGTTTAACGTCCCAAAACCAGTTCTGATTATGAGAGACGCCGTAGTGGAGGGCTCCGGAAATTTCGACCACCTGGGGTTCTTTAACGTGCACTGACATCGCACAGTACACGAGCCTCAACATTTCGCCTCCATCGAAATGCAGCCGCCGCAGCCGGGATTCGATCCCGCGACCCTCGGATCTGCAGCCGAGTACCATAGCCACTAGACCACCGTGGCGGGGCGAAAGGATGCCTGGATTACTACTATAATCCAATTCCTCTCAAACCCGTTGCCTCCTCATATCCCTTCGCGAGCTTTGCGCCGTCAAGCTTCGCACTTTGAGCTGCGTAACGGCATCCTCTATCGACGAAGCATTTCAGTGATGGTCGCAAGTGGCTCCTTGTCATTCCTCGGCATCTTCGCGGAGCCATCTGTTCTGCCTTCCACACTGATCCACAGTGTGCGCATGCCAGCGTCTTCAAGGCATACACGCGGCTTCGCTCGAGGTTTTACTGGCGTGGCATGTACTCTTTCGTAAGCAAGTACATTCGATCGTGTCCTCAGTGCCAACGCCGTAAACTTCCAGCTCCGCGTGTCTCTGTCCCACTTCAGCCCATCCCGTGCCCCGCTAGGTCCTTCGACCGCATTGGCATTGACCTGTACGGGCCCCTTACAAGCACCGCTTCTGGAAACCGCTGGGTTGTCGTTACCATTGACCACTTGACGCGATACGCCGAAACAGCCGCTAGGCCTTCTGCCACAGCCCGCGATATAGCGACATTCTTACTAAACAACTTTATCCTCCGTCACGGGGCACCTCGCGAACTTTTAAGCGATAGAGGACATGTGTTTCTCTCTGAGGTCGCCACGCACTCCTCGCGGAATGTCGCATAGTTCATCGTACCACCACAGCCTACCATCCTCAAACTAATGGGCTGACGGAGAGATTCAACCGCACTCTTGGGGATATCCTCTCCAAATACGTCGCCTCTGATCATTCCGACTGGGACCGTATCTTACCGTTCATAACGTACACATACAACACCGCACCGCAGGCGACCACGGGATTCTCGCCATTCTTCCTCTTGTATGGTCGCGAACCACACTCGATACGGTTCTTCCTTACCAACTGGACTCATCTGAATGTACGACAATCTCTGAAGCTGTCCGCCGCGCCGAGGAATGTCGTCAGCTCGCTCGCTCCTTCACAACTGCCGACCAATGGCAACAAAAATCTCGACGTGACGTAGACCACCAGCATTCTCAATTTCTTCCGGACTCGCTCGTGTGGCTTTGGGTTCCGGCTGTCCCAAGTGGCCTTTCGTCCAAGCTTGTCTCCAAGTACAATGGACCCTATCGCGTCGTCGCCCAGACATCGCCTGTCAACTACACCGTCGAGCCTGTCACACCACCTACAGACCAGCGCTGTCGCGACCGTGAAACCGCCCACGTCGAACGCTTGAAGCCTTGTTACGACCGCCTTGTACTATGTTCACCTTGAGTCGCCAGGATGGCTCCTTTTCCGACGGGGGACGACTGTAGTGAAGAGGAATGCCTGGCGCTGCAGCCGTATCGCCAACACTGCGCGAGACCGGAGCTTGAGACTTTTGCCCAGCTCTTGCTGAGACGCTGCCCGCTGTTCTTGGATGCCGTCAATATCTCGCCTTACACAGGCAACCCTTAAGAATCAAGAAAGGCGCCATGGCATTAAACTGAGCGCGGAGGTTAATTCACCTTACAACATTAAAAACATAAAAAAATTACCGCTGTTTTCGCTTAACTAATCAGCATAAATTAACCCTCCTACACCCGCCACATGCACACGTCTCTCATACAACCCGCTCATGCGCGTACTCTTTCTTCAACAAGAGATGAGACGCCACAACAACATTTTCAACAGCTTTTCCTTAAGCCGTGGAGCGTTCGCAAGAATGTGGGCCGATCCCGTTGGCCGTGCACCGTGTGAAGTGCACGAAATTTGAGGCACTGCTCGAAGTTGTGGGTTCGATCCCCGCAGCAGCGGTAGCATTTGCCAAAAGAGAGAGAGAGTTAGAAAGAAGCCCAAAGAAAGAATGAAAAATAGAGAGAAAGAAGTTGAGAGACACAAAAAGAAATTCGTAGAAGGAAACACATGCCACAGCTGCACTGCTCCTCGCCTACCTTAGGTGCTGCTTTACACACGGTTATTTCGTTTATTCCTGTGAGCGTAGTCACGCATAAAACTTAAGAAAGGGCAAAAAAAAATTACAGCATATCCACAGAGTGAATGATGATGAGTGGGCGAAGCTCGGGATGTTCATCGTAGATCGTGCCGAATTCCGGATTAATTTAGTTAACGCGCACGCTACGAATCCTCATGGTTCAACTATGCACAAGTGAAATCTCCCACCGGCACTTCATTGCAAGTCAATATCCAGTGCCTATATATGGGTTGCCGGTGAACGCTTCCCCAACGCGAGCAGTCGGTATTTCTCAATCAAGAAACTCGCTAAGAGACGCTGCCTGCGCCAACGTTGTCTCTCGCGGCTGAGGGCGCGTTCTCCTTCTTTGCGAGCTGGTAGAGCGTTCCTCTAAGAAAGAGCGTTTCCATAGCCAACGCGCGCCTTTCGCTCTCTCTCTGTCTCTCTCTCTCTCACAAGACAGCAGAGGCACGCGCCGGGAGAGAGAGAGAGAGGCACGCGCCGGGAAGCACGCGCCGAGGGCGAGCGCGTGCCTCCCGGCACGCGGGTTACGCCTGACGACCGACGCCTGACGCCTGACGACTGACGCCTGACGCGTGACAAGGTTAGACTAAGAGGAGCTTCGCCCCTAAAAAGTACCTTTAGAAAAGAATGAAAATATTGTGAAACTCAGTGTTGAGCACCGGCACCAGATTTACAAGGCCACTTCTTCGAGATCGCTTGCAGCGGACAAGTATGTGAGCGCGGAGCAATGTTTCCGAGGCAGACCAGCTGTTATTTTATGGCAAAGGTATTTTGACAAGGTTGGCATGGCTTGATGGCAGAGTTGCTACTTGACGTTACGAACAACGCCTTGTTATATAAGCATCGTTACTCTGGACAGTCAGTGCCTCAGGGGATTGCTTAGAGTGATTGTGGTTGAGAAGTTGAAGGCTGGTGGCACTCGGCATTTGCGGACTCCTTGAGGCAGTGCAGTGAAGTTAGTTCCAGATCGTGCACTTGAAATTATGTCCATTGTAGTTGGTAACTTCGTTTGCCTGCTCTCCATGTATTGTTGGGGTGAAGCAGCGCTGATACCATTAGAATATCTTTCAGAGATTTTGATTTATAGTAACAAGCAAATGCTAGGCCCATTTCCACAAAAACTGTATGTATACATGTGCCTGCTAACTCATAAACCAACAAACGTTCCTCGCTAGTGGTTGTGCTTCGGTCAAGCAAAGGACGCTGATCTCTGCACCCCATGCATAGCCCCATGTCGGGAGCACGGCTAAGCGTCCGTAGGGGCAGGGGAAAGGGACTGAGAGAGATAGAAATGAGATAAAAGCCGTAATGTAAGGCTCCGGAAATTTCGGCCACCTAGGGTTCTGATTTGACCACCTAGGGTTTTGACCACCGTGCAGTGACAACGCGCAGTAGACGGGCGTCTGGCATTTTCGCCTCCATCGAAAATCCTACCGCCGCGGCCGGGATCGAACCCGCGTTTCTTTGGGTGGCAGCGGAGCCCGATAACCGCAACACCACCGAGGCGGACTACCCTACGAACTTCGTTCGAAGGGTAGTCCGGGAGTATTTCAACGTCTTCCGCAACAAATAACAGCATCGCAAGCGTCAAAGGACGGGGCGTCGCGGAACGCGTCTAGTTCTACTTCGGCGCGTGAACAGTCAATAACGGCCTTGTTAGCGGATAGGAAGTCCCAGCCCAGAATGAGGTCGTGAGAACAAGAAAGCAACACAGTGATATGTGCGTCAGCAGCGTCGTAACTTTCCTGAGCAAACGGCAAAGTTTTTCACTAATTACAGAAACTGCGGCACCAGTGTCAATGAGGGCGAGTGCAGCAACGCCGTCCACGTACACATCAATAACATTCGTCGGAGAAAACAGAGGACTTGGTCTTTTCGTGGGTGACGTAGTTCCTGCCTCGGGAACTGCGACGACTAGTTTTCCCGTTTTGGCGTTGAAGGACGACGGCACATCGGCGAAAGCGAGCGGCGCCGAGGAGATGGCGAGCGGCGGTCATATGGAGGGCGGCGATCTGGACCGTCTGGCATCTGCCCGGTGTACCTGGGCGTGGAGGCCGAAGGGTACGTGGTCGAATACGGACCAGGCACGAAGCTGCGACGGTACGATGGGACATGGCGATGGCAATATCGCGCGACATGACCTGGTACTCCACAAGGGTAACGTATCGGCCGGTTGTCGAGAGTGCGCAATTGTCCCTCGCGGCTTCTTAATTCCAGGTTGGGGAAAACCGCAGGCAGCTCCACCAAAATATAAGGCGACACCCAAGAACAGCAGGCAGCGACTCGATAAGAGCTAGGCACAAGTCTCGAACTCCGGTCTCGAGCTCCGGTCTCGCGCAGCGTTGGCGATACGGCTACAGGCATTCCTCTTCCTACACCTGCAACAATTATCAGACGTGGAGCCCAAAAACTATTATTAAGCATATCTGACGCAGCGCGCTCGGCGCTACGATTTGACGCAGAGGAGAATTTTTTTTAATGCTTGGAGAATTTCTGAGTGCGCTAACTCACCCCATCTATTCAAAACGACAATGAAGGCACAAAATTTGAATGGAAAGGTGGTATGCTGCGCTCTTTTGAAAGCATTTTCCTAGTGAGCGGCGCGGGACATATTAAAGAGAACGACAGTTGACAGATCGCAACAGAGAAAAGCAAACGACCATCGCTCGTTTAAGCGCCTTGTTTTTTGTTCATCGACATTTCTAACTTCGTCGTGTTCAGTTTCTTGGACTCGCGAAAAAATGATTCAAATGACACGTTAATATGTTTAACGGTGTTTATGAGCGAGTAAACAGCGCCTATGGGCCTATAGTTGCTTAAATGCGTGCTTTATTATTATTTTTTTTGGACTAATAGGCCTGACGCAGCCGAATCATAATTTGCAAATGGATTGTCATCATACAGTAAGAATGAAGGCAAGTGACAATGAAAGCCATAGAAAATAATTTCTCTAACGTCGCAGTACCCTTATACATTCTATGACTTTTCATTGTTTCTCGGAGTCACTATGATCTTGATCAGGAAAAGGCTGTACTGCGCCTGCCCTAAGATGGTACACTTTAGTTAGCGAGTGCAGCATATCGTTCGAAACAACACTTTCATACAAAAAAGGAGAACTGATCGCGTAAGCCAATGCATGGACAAGATCATCACCTCGATTATTAATACACAGCATAGGTGTAAATGTTCTCTATTCTTTTGTCAATATGTATGTAGGTACCTTACAGCGACTACGATGTTATAACGCTTTCCATAGCGTGAAAATATCCTTGAGTCTTTTTTTTTTTTCTTCCAGGGGATGCAAGCGTGACTTGGGACTCATAAGAAACTAAAGACCTGACCTATACTGATGGGTGACAGTATTTTTATGATATCGGCTCCTGAGGGCCCACATTATACTTACAAAAAAAGAAAAATCTGCGTACGTCGCAGATTTCTTGAGTTTTATGCTTAAAATGTTCAGTGCCCCCATGTGCAAAATGTTGAAATCAGCACTAATGCTGATGAAAGCTGTTGTAGAATTTTGCATTCCCGTCTTTCGTTTCCTACGCTGCTGCCAGCGTAAATGTGCGTCTTCGAACCGTAGTAGCAAAGAAATTTGTGCGTTAGTGCTCTATGCTCTTCGTTTGCTCTTGCTCTTATTTTTCAGACACAACGTGCAAGAAAATGTATGTTCTCGTCCAGTACGAGCGCTAGGAACACGTGTTTCTCTTTGCCTTACAGTACAACTTCAATCAGGCTCAGAACGGCGGCCAGTTTTATCCTCTCCTAGAACTGCGAAAACACGCAACAGTTATTTTCGTGGGAAAAAAGAAGGAAGCCATTTTCGCTAGCCTATTGAGTCGGTTTACTTAGGATCCTACGCTATCATGTTCCTTTGTAAGATGCGCGGCATGCAATTCAGAGATCTCTAACGTAATATAAAGTGCGTAATCATGGGTGCTAGGGCTTTGTTAAGATGGTAAATTTTGACTTGAAGAACATTAGTGATGTCCTCCCTCCGCCAAGCAACAAAGCACATTCGCGAGCTGCTGACAGCGCCACACGTGGGTGGTATCCCGAAGAACTTGCAAGCGTGAGGGGACCAGTGCTGAATTGGACGATGATCGCCGAGCTCCACTGACCAAAATAAACGGGTTATGACCGAAGCAAACGGATTATGAGAGTTTTGAATGTGTGCGTGTGTGTAAACGGGAGCGGACGACATGTGTTCTTTTGCCTGCCTCTTTCGATAAAGGAACCCTTGAACAGCAAGCTATCATGATTCTTTTAATGTTATACTAACTAACGGGCGGCGAAGCCACTATGTCGTTGTGGCGCACAACGTAGCGGGCAGCTCTGAAGATATTGACAACCTCATGTTCTTCAACGTGCATTATAAACGCCCATACACAAGTCTTTGGCATCTCAGCTTCCGTTGAAATGAGACAGCCGCGGCCGGGAGCGAGCCTATCAGGCACTATGACAAACTCTTACTTCTCTTTCTCTATAAGAAAAGGAAAATAAGCTTCAAACCTGAGACTTCAAAACTGCGCTCTGCTCATTCATGGACCACATGTGGATTGTTATGGATTGTCTCTAACAAAGAGGAGAACAAGGACAGCGCTTCATGAATCTTCGGCATTTCTGACGCCCTGCGCCAGGAGGGCGCATAGAACATGACCGATGAAGGCACTTCCTGTCGCGTTCGTTAACTGCAAAGTGCCGCTGGCCTTTTGAGTACGAAAAAAGCTGCGCGCAAACGGCTCAGATGAATGACATGCTTGAAATAGTTGCTACTCATTTGCGTCTTGTGAGAATCGCTTGACAAATGAGAGAGACGAAAGGCATGTGGAAAGAGATATATTAACTAGCAGTTTGGTTGTTCGAGTCGGCGCCACGTACCATCAGGTAAGTAGCTGCGGCGGTACAGGAGGCCGTATGACATTAAAGCACAATAAAAGGTAGTACCTAACGTATGATATTAAAGGACAATAATTAAGGCGAAAACCTGAATTCCATAACCTGACAAGCGAGGAAAGTTTCTTGGTGGTGGAGTCTGGCTTTATTATTAAGCTATTTTTGCTGAAGTCACATATCCCTGAAGGTATTTTTTTTTTCGGTGGAGACGGCGCTGGTTGCAGGCTTTATTAAGTTAGTTTTACTAAAGTCACATATCCTCAACAAATTTTGTCGGTGGACACGGCGGTGGTGGCGGATTTTGATAACAAGTTCTTTTTACTAAATTCACTTATGCCTAGCTTTGTCCGTAGACACCGCGGTGGTGGCAGGCTTTCTTAATAAGTTACTTCTATAAAATTTACATATCGTTAACTAATTTTGTCGGCGGAGATGGTGGTGACGGCGGCTTTAATAACACGTTACGTTCATTAAATTCACATATCTTCAACTAATTTTATCGGTGGAGAAGGCGGTAGTTGCGGTCTTCAGGTTAACGTACTTCTACTGAATGCACATGCCCTTAGACTGAGAGTACTTTTCTGTGGAGGCGGTGGCCGTCTCCAATACTAAATCACATTGCTGAATTCATAGATCCTTAAACGTAATTTTCTCGGCGGAGGCGACAGACTTGAATGTCGACTTATTTTTCGGAGCTAAGGTGTTTAAGTTAACCATAAAACCTCCGTAAGAAATGTCGAGTGACATTAGGTTACGTGGCATGTTCTCGCGCAAATACGTAGCGCATTGTCACATGACACATTCCCGCCTAAATATCACTCGACTATCAACTGAACTGTGTTGGTAAACTATCGACCAGCTTCGGTGTTATCTGGCCTGCCAAGACCTAGCGGAAGCTGCGCACTCATATACGGAATGGATTCATTAGTAATTATCTTCGTCCGAGAGGGTGGCGGGCAATTACGTTTGAAATTACTTACAATTTCTTTCAGGTAAGATCAGCATCATTTCTTTTTTTCCTTTTCAGGTCAGTCTGCGGCGGTGGAGCGTTACACAACACCTTTACTTGCTTGCTAGTTCGCTAGTATGATGGCAACGGGGCAATTTTACTTTTTCATCGACATGGTGGTGGTGGAGAGTTGTGTTTACAATGCCTCACAAACTCGTTCTTATAGGCAGATGGAATTTCCTTTCTTTGCGGGTACAGACGTGGCAGTACGTGCTGTGCTCTAACACTCCAGCACTTGGCAATTCCTGACTTCAAGGGGAGGACAACGTTCTTTTTCTTTTTTTTTTCTGAAGGCAGCGGTGTAGGAGTCATTTATAATTACTTGAAACTTCGTTAGCATGAGGAGATAATGACACACGAGTTTTTATGTTGCAAGGCTCAAAAATAGCCAAAGAGCGTTAAATCAATCAATATCTTTGACAATGATGCTAAAATTCAGTTTCGACACCAGGAGTGCAATTGAACGAAGCTGTTGCGTAAGGGGCGAAGCAACGCTACCGTCGTCATCTCAGTGAGAAAAAGCGATAATGAAGCCATTCCTGAATGCATGAGTCTGCGGATTTCGCTCTTCACGAGTTTCGTCTCTAAGTGCAGAACTTTGTTTTGCAACTTCCCCTTATAGAAACAACCCTGTAATCATTCATGCGTATTGGAGCCTTGTTATGCAGGTACGCAGTGAGGAGGCCATCTTCAACGCAAGCTTTAACAGGTTTCTGCAACATTCGGGGCCTTAATTTTCCAGTTTGACATTCCGCCCTGAAAATCCCTTCAAGAAACTTGCAGTGTATGCGCTTGCATGTAGCCCCGCCACGGTGGTCTAGTGGCTATGGTACTCGGCTGCTGATCCGAGGGTCGCGGGGTGGAATCCCGCCTGCGGCGGCTGCTTTTCGATGGAGGCGTCTGCGTGGTTGAGGCCCGTGTGCTGTGCGATGTCAGTGCACGTTAAAGAACCCAGGTGGTCGACAATTCCGGAGCCCTCCACTACGGCGTCGTCTCTCATAATCAGAGCTGGTTTGGGACGTTAAACCCCGCATAACAACAGTGCTGGCATGTATTTCGTGCCCAGTATCGAGCGCCCAGCACTCTTCTGCAATGGACGAAATAACAGGCGAGCTTCCCTGTCATCTGGCCTCGCGCGACCTATAGCGGAAGTAATGAATCTTCGACAGAGAGGGTGGCAGTGGGGCTTCATTTCAAAATCCTTAGAATTGCGTAATGTACGATCAAGATCCTTTTTTTTTTCCTTTGCAGGTGAGACTGTGGTGGTGGAGTGTTGTACAACATGTCTAATTGCTTGCAAATTCACCGGTGTAATGAGAGGGGGAGGTTTATTTTTTCGTGAAGACGATCGTGGTCAAAGTTATCTCCATAATGCCTCACAAATCCTGCTTGATATTCCGTCGG